>JAJOZX010000935.1:1067500-1087404 GCA_023014485.1 Bathynomus jamesi
TATATATATATATATATATATATGTATATAATATTATATATATGTGTGTGTGTGTGTGTGTGTGTGTGTGTGTAAAAATGAACAAATAATTCCCATATTCCTATACTATCATATTCTTCATATTCTTCATGTAATTCTTGTATTCATGAATATAGTTCTTGTATCCATTTTAAAATTCATGTGTTTATATGGTTCATGTATTTATATAATTCTGTATATTCTTATATATTTAACTTTATATAATGCCTATATTCATATGTATGTACGTGTGGGTATTCATTTTTACATAAAGACCAAAAATCGCCCAACGCAGTTGGATAAAAATTTTTGATTTGCTTTCTACTTTGCCAAATAATTGGTGACCTATTCTTTTTTAAAATCTCATAATCCTTTTTTAAATTCGCTTAATAAGAATCCTACTTAAGCTTTGCAATGTTCATTTTGTATGCATTCTCTTTCATTATAAAAGATGAGATCATGTCTTGCCTAAGCATTTAAATTTTACATCTTAATCGTTAAAATTTTACTCATATGCATATTTTAGTGAAAAGATGCATACGATTTCCACTTTTAGTTAACTTGCAGATCATGATAACATCAGATCTGAAAATTCGCGGTTTAAGATAAAAATATGGTTTCATCTTCAAATATTTTGTTTACTTGTTCAAGCCTTACCACAGCTAAAAAAAAATTACTTTATTTTCGAATATTGTGCAAAAATAATGCAGCCTTTTTAGCATTTAATAATAATGATGTTAGCAGTTTTGGGGTATATAAACCCCAGTAAAAATCTTCCATTGTCATTCAGAAGCTAATTCAGAGGCTGAGCACTACCTGTACATTTTAGCAGTAAATTATAGTAAAAGATAGTCTTTATCTTATCCTTCGAGCCTTGCTCTCTTCAGAAGAACTTAGTCATTAAACTTTCCGGATACTTTATAAGAAGAGTCCGGAATCTTCAGAAAATTTTAGTAAGTCTCCCAGAGTCCTCCGAGCCACTATAGAAGAACTCGGAGAGAAATATAGAAGAAAACTACTACAAGTCACACATCCGTTGCTGCCACCTAACTAGAACCCCCGTCGACTTCGAACCAACCCAGGCCATAGTCGGATGGGTTAACAACTGGCGACCCTTTAACCAGGATCTTCACCACTAACAACTTCTGCATCCAGGATTCTTCCAGTCTTCCAGATCCTGGAACTAGAACCAACACCCAGTTGACAGGCGTGTCACGATTTCTAGTTCGTGACATCCACCCTTGAACCGGTGCGTCAGGACTCCAATTTCTACACGTCTCTAAGGATTTCGCCGTAGGAATCTTGTTAAGTACAAAACTCTTTTTTAAATAATCTCTAAACATTTGAAAATCAGTATTATTAACAGTTAATATTTAGTATTGAACCAGAATTAACACAAAACACAGTGAACACTTCAGACACCATTGATACATTTTTTTTTATTGAAAACAGTATTTTCACAGAATTATTGTCACAGAATTATTCACAGTTTGTCACAGAGTTAATGTCACATTATTGTCACAGAGTTATTGTCACAGTTATTGTCACAGTTATTTTCAGTTATTTTCACTATTATAGTTAGTATAGTATAATTTTATTTAATGTACCAAACATAGTACCAGTAATTCTGTTTACATTTTTTTTTATTATTTTTGTTTGCAATCTTTTCAAATTTTCCCCTAGTTAGGCAAATTGTTGTGCATTTATTTTTTTAGATAGTGTAGTTAGGAAAACCCCTTAAGTGATCATTCCATAAATTAAGATCGGTCAAGCAGACCTAATTAGAACACATTAATAAGTACCTTCACATATGAGCGATTCAGACGGTGCGCTTTCTGACATCGAAAATTTACCTACACCCATTTTTCCACCTACCCCGCGCCCTTCAAACATACTCCCAAACACACAACGATCAGCAAGCCAATATGTCTCAGTCTCAAACCCCCGCCCCAGCATACATTAACTTAGGCAGACTAGTAAACCTTCCTCATACTGTTTTAATTTTTAAGGGGACCATAGATAATCGTTTGTTGAACCACGCGTAAGACCTTGGGTTGAATCTTTAGAGCAACATTTCTTACGCGAAAAATTACCGATGATGATATAAAAATTAGGGAAGCAAAAAGATTTATCGACCCTAAAGAAGGGAATGCTCATGACACAGTCACTTACGTCCCATCAATTAGCGAAGCTACAACATGGGACGATTTTAAACAAAACTTATTAGAATTTTTTAAAGAAATAACCCTTGCACAACCCTTAGCCACGTTAGAAGCAGTCTTCCAAGCTAAATGGAAGAAAGAGGAACACGAATTTAAACAATTTTATTACACGTACACATAACTTGTAGGAGAAGCCCTCCGGGCCGCAGAAAAATGTGGCATAACTTTCACTTCGAAACAAAGAAATCTAATAGTAGCCACAACCATTTACCAAAACCTACCCGGAGCACCTAAAAAAAAGTTTCAGGAGTTTTTAAATGTTGACAAACCTGTAAGTGTAGCCATAAACAAAACACGGGAACATTACCCCGATTTAGCAAACCAAACTACCGAAAGGGTAGAGAAACCCCTGTACATTAATTCACAGCAGCAGCCACAACACCAACACAACAACAACAACAACCTATAAATCGAGGCCAATGCAGGGAACACCCCAGAAACAAGCCCCCCAAACCCAGAATACACGCCCTCCTCCACAGTGTTTTAACTGCGATAGTTTGGGCACATGATAAGTCAGTAATTACCCCTCGTATTGCTCCCACTGTCACGAACATGGTCATCGCCGTGGCGATCGCCAAAAGTGTGCTGATAAAGCCCCTGCAGGGTATAGACCCCACTTTCAGAAACCAAACCAACCACGTTCCCAAAACGTATCCCAAAAGTCATCCAATCCCCAGAAACCAGTCCATTCCCAGCCTCAGTCGAACTACCAACCCAATAGATCACGACCACAGGGTCAACCACACTCTTACCCCATGTACAAACCTCAGTACAACCAGCAAGGTCAACTAGTTCGGTACGTAGAAGTACCCGGAGGAATCATTTTCCCCAGAGACAGTTTTCAAGAACACCCTCCAGCGTATGATATCCCGTAGAATATGACCCAGGTCCTCCCATAGAAGACCATTCGAGCCCTTTTTTAGACCCTACATTGGAGGCAGCAGTTCAACCTCCTCCCTCCTAAATTACAGTAATGAACCCAGATACGCACACAAACTCCCCATCAGGATAATAGGTGCGGACCTCCTAGATTTAATAATAAATTGTAGCACCGATAACCAAGATTTAACTGCTCTCCTAGATACAGGAGCACACGCGACGTTAATTAAGAAACAATGTGTAGATGAATTATAGAGAGTACAAATTACAAATATGAACTTAAGGCACCATCCTGCCAACTCAGAGGAGTTACGGGCACACCCATACCTACATACGGAGAAATTGAGTTATATTTAGAAGTTGGAAACGCGGTATACCCCGCGAAATGTTGTATAGTGGACACAGTCGCCACCTTTCAGACAGACATCCTACTAGGTATGGATTTTTTTAACCGGAATCAATGGGAGATTTACCCAGCCGGAAAGTTAGTAAAGTGTCGAAATAGGACACACCATCTCCGCGAGAATGACAGACAGCTTAATGCTAATAGACTTAGTCAGTTCAGATTTCCGAAAGAAATAGGAAACCCCCTCACTTGATAGCAGATCAAGTCAGCCGGTTGCATCCAGAGGGACAACCGCTCCAGAAATCAGACCCCAGGGTAATCAGTTCCAGTTGTTGAATCCAGTTGGATCAACACAGTCAGTTTCCAGTCAGTCAGTTTCCAGTCAGTCAGTTTCCAGTCAGTCAGTTTCCAGTCAGCCAGTTTCCAGTCAGCCAGTTTCCAGTCAGCCAGTTTCCAGTCAGCCAGTTTCCAGTCAGCCAGCTTCAGTTCAGCCAATAAGGCAAATTTTAGTCGCCGAACCAGAATCAGATTCACAATTTTTCATATGCCCTACCGAGCATATAACAGTAGCACCTTATGAGAAGATTTGTTTCCTAGCAAAAGTAGTTAACAGTCAAGGAAAATTATTAGAGTCAGAGCGTACTCTGATTACAGAGAAAAGTAATTTCAAAAGAGATGTTCTTATTGCCCAAGTCCTTAGTCAGAGTCAGAATTCAGCTATCCCTGTTGTTTGTTTAAACAAAGGAAAAAGTCCTATAGAATTAACTTCAAATCAGAAAATAGGAACTGTTTCCACAGTAGAAGTAGATTCAGATTTCCCCATCAGTATGATAAATCGTGTTTCCAGTTCCTTAGAATTAAATCCTTCAGTATTAAAAGAAGAATATAAGAAATGTCTGGAGCACTCCCTTCAGGAGTCACCAGCTTTACAGGATCCCAAACTAATGGAATCACTTCTCGATTTCCTGATAAGAAATAGAGATGTGATTGCCCTAAAAGGAGATCCTCTGGGCCGAACTAATTTGGTCCCTTTTGAAATCAAGTTGGAACCCAATTCCAAACCCATTTTCATTCCTCCCTATCGGGTTCCACATTCCCAGTTAGTCACTATTGAGGAACACATCAAGGACATGTTGGAGCAGGATGTCATTCAGCCTTCAGCTAGTCCCTGGTCCGCTCCTATGATTCTCGTCTCCAAAAAGGACGGAACATCTCGCCCTTGTATAGATTTTAGACGCCTGAACAACATTACCATCCCAGACCGTTTCCCGATTCCAAACATGCAGGAAACAATTCTGAACGTAGGGAAAGCGAACTTTTTTCATCCCTCGATTTAGCATCGGGTTATTGGCAAATGGAGGTCAGTCCCGAATCTCGGGCATTGACTGCTTTCTCCACTAACCGAGGCCATTACGAATTCCAGGTTTTACCTTTCGGAGTCCGAAATGGGCCTGCTAATTTCTCTAGGTTGATGAATATAGTCCTTTCCGACCTATTAGGTGTCGAAGCTCTCGTTTATCTTGACGATATTATCGTCTACAGTTCGGACATAAAAACACACTTTCAACGCCTTCAGAATGTGCTATCACACTTGAGAAAAGCACACCTTAAACTGAAGCTTGCAAAGTGCAATTTTTTACAAGAATCCCTGGTATACCTAGGATTCCTACTCTCGTCCACAGGAATTAAACCTGATCCAGCCAAACTCGAAGCCCTGGAAAGGTACCCTGTACCCAAGACCATCGACGACGCCCGTGCATTTATTGGTTTTGTCGGATTCTATCGGAACTTTATCCCCCAATTTTCGAATATTGCTAAACCCATTACTAATTTGTTCCAGAAAAATTCGAAATTTAACTGGGAATCCGATCACCAACATGCCTTTGAAACTTTAATTAATAAACTAACCTGTCATCCCATTTTACAATATCCTGATTACACAAGACCCTTCATCATAGCCACAGATGCTTCCTCCTATGGACTAGGAGCCGTCCTGTTACAGGACGTAGACGGTGTGGAATTACCCATTGCTTATGCCAGTCAACTTCTCTCTGCACCTCAACGGAATTATTCCACTACGGACCGAGAGGCCCTAGCGGTATATTGGGCTTTGAAAAAATTCCGAAATATCGTCTATGGCTACGATGTAACCATCAAGACTGATCATAAGCCACTCACGTACCTCTTCAAGGACAAGCTACTTGAAGGACGATTGAGTAGATGGGCTCTGTTGATTCAGGACTTTGCAGCGAAAATCGTATACAAACCGGGAAAACTGCAAGTTATTCCAGACGGATTGTCGAGACTCAAGCCCGACGCCCAAGTGAATAAAATAGGAATTCTTCCTGTGTTCGACTACGAGTGTCTGCAATACTCCCAACAACAGGACCAACACACCCAAACCTTCGGGCGCGCCTGGAACAAAAGGAACCATCGAAGGTAAAAGAACAGTACAACCTCAAAGATGGGCTCGTACATTTCAGGAACGAAGATGGAAACGACCTCGTGGAGATACCAAAGGATCTCGTCGATATAGCCATTGGACTTTGTCACGACTCACCTTTGTATGGACACATGGGGCCGGATCGCACCATCAAGAGTCTTTTGGAGCGATACCATTTCCCGAGATGAACAGAAAGGTACATGAATACATCGCCGAATGTCCGTCGTGTTTAAAGCATAAGGGCAACGTACCATCCACAGCTCCGATGCATAAATATCCAGTATGCCAAAGGCCCTGGCAAAGAACTGGAATGGATATACTGGGACCATTTCCCAAAACATCAAAGGGAAATCAGTACATCATTGTGTTTACGGACCACTTCTCGCGTTACAGCGAAGTAGCCGCCATTCCAGACCAGACCTCGGAAACTGTGGCAAGAGCCCTAGTGGAACGCGTCATCCAAAATCATACCACTCCTTCCATCCTAATCTCGGATAACGCCCTTAGTTTCACTTCCAAACTGTTCGAGTCACTCTGTAACATGTGTAAAATTAAAAATACACACATTGTGGCATACCATCCGCAGGCAAACGGCTTAGTGGAAAGGCACAATCGAAAGATCTTGGAAGCCCTGCGCCACGTTGTCGATGCATCCTCCCGTACATGGGATGATTCCCTTCCCATGGTACAAACAGCCATCAACAATGGCTATAATGTGTCCATCGGGGACACCCCTCATTTCGTCTCTATCACTACGACAAGCGTCTACCTTTTGATTTGCCCGACCAAACCGACCCGGCAGTTCTAACATCTTCCGAAATGGCAGAAGCAAATCAGCAACTAGCTGAACGATCTTTCAAGATTTTTGACATAATCCGCTATGCCCTCGACCAACGAAACCAACAGATGGAGCAAGAGCAACATAGGCGTCATCCCCGTCAACGGACTATAATCGTCGGTATGCGATGTTATCTGAAGAGCGTGAAACCGCCAGGTGCTCATCGCAAATTATACCCAAAATGGGATGGCCCATATAGGATTATGAAAAACCTCGGAAAAAATCGTTATGAAATCCTCGACCTCCGGGATCATTCCAAACTAAAGATCATTCACGCTGACAATTTGAAGATAGCTTCCGAACAACACCTTCCCAAAAAACAGCTGCCAGGCGTTCGAGCCGCCTATCCTTCAAAAGGTCAAGATATTAACAAATCGGGCAGGGATCAAAAAACTGAAGTGGTCACCGCGGGAACCGCTACCCATGACGAAGATTGGTACCTCGTAATACCACCAGTACTCGAGGCAATCTCTGAACAAGAGGAGGCCCCAGAGCCAAGCGTCCCATCGGACCCAGACCCTGGAGAAACCCCTTCGAGAGGATCGCTCAGTGGAATTCCAGAATCTCCTTATTCATTAACGAATATATTTTATTTACTGAATTTATTCATTACTATATTACTTGACTAAACCAAGGCTAGTGCCTTGTTTGTTCCCGAATCTGTTACTACACGAGGTTTCATAAGGTTGAAATTCCCTTGGTTTGCCTTTGTTGTTTTTCAAATTATCAGAAACGAGGTTTCTTAAGGTTCATTACCCTTCACACTCTACCTGACCTCCCGAAGGTCACGCACCGTGGATAAAAGGACTTAAGTCGGTCGAACAGCGATCAGATAAGTTTCATTTAATACTTTTTCTTTAACAGATCTTTCGTCGGTAGCTTAATTATATATTCATTTAGCATAAAATTGTGTTACAAGAACCTCTTTCTGCGCGTTTCAAGAACATTTTTGGGGTTTTCGCAGGTGACGGCACAATAAGCACGCGGTAGACCTACGTTGTAATTTATTAATTTCCAAACGCTCGTTTTTTTTTTTTTTTTTTGTTTTAACTAATTAAAGCATGGCACCCCCGTCAAGTACTTGCAGTCGCTGTGAAGGGAAATTTGCCGCTTACGCGTTTACAAGGCAAATAATAATGAACAGTTAGTTTGCAGGTGGTGCTCAAGCATGGAAGTCCTGAGGAACGAGTTAGAACGTGAGAGGGAGGCCAGGGTGAGGCTTGAAGAAAGCGTGATGCTCCTGACGGCAAAATTAGAATCCCTTGAGACTCCAGTTACGACCCTCCTGCCTCAGTTTCTACTAATAATATAAATACTATTAATAGCCCTCTCTCTTCCCCTAGTTCCCAACCCTTCGTTCGAGTGCGTAACGGAGCCCCATTGAGAAAACCTAAGACTTGTCTACCAGTAATAACAAGCAATAAGTTTTCTGTTTTAGGTTTCGAAGTGTGATGAACCGGAAATACGACTCGTTGGCGATTCCATTGTTCGAGGGCAGCTCGAGGAATTCTGTGGGAGAAACCCTCGTCGTAGGCGCCGTTACTGCTACCCTGGTGCAAGGGTGGAGGATAAACTAATAGTGTTGACCATTTTACAGACGGTACCGCCGAGGACACAACGATTTTATTCATGTCGGTACTAATAACGTTTTAAATTCTAGATCGGAAGAACTGCTGGCTAGGTACAGGGACTTACTCGAGCGACTAAAGGAGAAAACTAATAAGATTGTCTTAACAGGTATACTTCCTCGAATTATCCAACGAACGATTTCTACAGCAAGGCGACCTATATTAACAATAACCTAAAGTCTCTGCCAACAGGAAGGAGTGCATTTTGGAATTTTTGGAACAGTTTCTACGAGCAGAGAGACTTGTTCCTCGAAGATGGACTTCATCTTAATGACGTTGGAGCTGCGCATTTAGGAAGACTATTTCATAATATGTCTTTTTTCAGGCTGCCGTAATCGAACGGTCCCAGCGTAAATTCCACAAATTTCCCCTGCGCTCGCGAAGGTGTCGCAGTTACAAACAATTTGAAGTTCTATCCTTAAATGCTCGTAGCCTACGAAATAAAATAAGCGAATTTTTTTCTTTAATTGCTTGTAAAGACTATGATGTAATTGCGATAAGTGAATCGTGGCTTAGCACTGAAACACGTGACTTTGTAGGGGAGTATCAAATTAAAGGTTATAGACTTTTTGTTAAAAACAGAATAGGTAGGCGAGGAGGCGGTGTTATGTTGTATATCAAAGATAATATTGCGAACGTTATATAAGTAAAGAACACAATTCCAGAAAAGATAGATTCGACTATAGCAGAACTTAAATTGAACGATTTCAAACTTGTTGTGCGGTTATATATGGCCCCCTAATCAAACAGCTGATACGGACGAAGCGTTATATCGTGAACTAAAGAGAATAATCAATAGTGAGCAGGCTTTAGTTATGGGTGACTTTAATTGCGCCAACGTGAATTACGATACAATGCAGGAGACGCGGAAGGTAATCGTTTAGTTAATTTTCTCGAGGATAGCTTTCTTATTCAAAAGGTTGGGGAATATTTAGACAGTATTTTAGATTTAGTAATAACTACGGATGAAGGCTAATTCTGATCTTCAAGTAATAGAACCGTTAAGCAATAGCGATCACAATATGGTGAGTTTGTCCTCTCAGTAAGTCACTCGAAACCAACTAACTCGACTAAAATTCCTAACTTCCAACACGCAGACTTTTGTAAATTTCGAAATAAATTGTCACACGTCAATTGGGAAAACGTAATGGGGAACTCCAACGCAAAACTAATGTGGGAATCGTTCGAAACAGTATTTAGGACTATAAATGAGGAATGTGTACCGTACAAAATTAAGCGTGCGAAAGTAAACAACAAGCCCTTGTGGTTTACTTCTAGAGTAGGAGACATTATAAAGAGTAGAGATAGGGCTTATAGGCTACATAAGTGCGATAAAGACAATTTGTGGTTACGAAACAACTACATATCTCTAAGGCGTGAAGCGAAAAGTGTAATAAAAAGTCCAAGCGCGAATTTGAAATCTCCATAGCTCGTGACGGTAAAGAAAACCCCAAGCGATTCTTTCAATACGTCAATAATAGAAATCCAGTAAAAAGTGTCTTGGGCCTTTGAAAAATGTAAACGGAGATCTAGTTTCTGAAAACAAGGAAATGCTACCTTGCTAAACGAATTTTTTACGTCAGTTTTTACTATAGAAGATGTAACGAATATCCCTACGGTCATAGACATAATACCTTTTGATAATGGTAATATTTTGATAATATAGTGGTTAGTGAAGGGGAGGTAATGCGCTATATTGATAAAATGAAAACGGTAAATCACCGGGCCGGATTCCATATATCCATACAACTAAAAGAATTAAAAGATAGCATTGTTGTGCCGCTAACAAAGATTTTTAATGCGTCTATTTCTGAGGGGTGCGTACCAGATAATTTCAAGTTAGCAAACGTAACACTATCTTTAAGAAAGGCGATAAAGGTGCGGCGGGAAATTATAGGCCAATCAGTTTAACGTCTGTTGTAGGTAAGCTACTGGAATCAATAATTAGATCGTATAGTCGAACACTTAGAATTGCATAAACTAGTTAGAAATACGCAGCACGGTTTTAGGGAAACAAATCTTGCTTAACTAATCTTTTAGAATTTTTCCAAAGCGTGGTTGACGTTTACGATAGACATCGGGCGGTTGATGTAGTGTATTTAGATTTTCAAAAAGCGTTTGACACCGTGCCGCACAAAAGACTCATTGAAAAAACTAAGGCTCATGGAATCAGGGGTGTAGTAATAAATTGGCTAGAAGAGTGGTTGCGAGGTAGGAAACAGAGGGTGGTCGTTGATGGAGCGAGTCGTGTTGGGCTAATGTAGCGAGTGGCGTTCCTCAGGGTTCTCTATTGGGCCCTTGCTTTTCTTAATATATTAACGATTTGTCGGCCTAGTCAGTACAGTTTCAAAGTTTGCGGATGACACGAAGCTGGGTGGTAGGGCGATTAATGACGAAGATAGGTAAAATCCAGAAGATCTGAATAAAATCGTTGATTGGTCAGTCACATGGCAAATGAGATTTAACGTTGATAAGTGCAAAATTTTGCATATAGGTTCGCGTAACGGTAATTTTGCGTATAGTATGTCAGGGAAAGATTTAACAAGCGTAGAGCAGGAAAAAGATTTAGGAGTTATAGTCACTGGTGATTTAAAAGTAGCGAAACAAAGTACAGCAGCGGTCAATAAGGCGAACAAAGTGTTAGGTTTTATGCTCGAAATTTTGAGTACAAATCGCGGATATTATAGTTCCTCTTTATAAATCATTAGTTAGACCCCATTTGGAGTACGCGGTCCAATTTTGGAATCCGCATATGCGCAAAGATATAGACAAAATCGAGAGTTCAAAGACGAGCAACTAAGATGATTCCGTCGCTTAGGTCAAAGTCGTACGAGGATAGGCTTAAGGAGTTAAAATTGACAACACTCGAGACTAGGAGGCTAAGGGGTGATCTAATCCAGGTTTTCAAAATTATGAATGGGTTCGATAACGTAGATAGAGATAGCTTTTTCGAAATATCTCAATATAATAGGACTAGAAATAACGGGTGTAAGTTGACAAGTAGAAGGTTCGAGACAGCAGTTGCCAAAAACTTTTTTACGCATAATAGTATAGCTGGAATAGTTTGCCGGTAGAAGTAATTAGTAGCACGTCTATAAACATGTTTAAAAATCGATTAGACATATGTTGATAGATTGGGTATAGTTTAAGGTAGTAAAATTAAGGCTTTGTGGTGATAGATCCCACAGCTCAACACAAGTGTTGTGGGATATAGGGAGGCAGCATCTTGGGTTAGGGGATACTCTCTGTCCTTACACACCCCATTTAGAGATTCCTCTGCCGAGCGGTGCCCCCCTAGTACTGTGAGGTGTTGAAAAACTCATGATCTTCACTTGCCCCACAAACACCTTTAAATGGAGACCCAAAATGGGTGCACACACATTTCTACTTACTGTACAGTCTTTACAGCCACACCTACACTTTTCCTCCTAAGTATGTATATTGTAATGTATATGGTTGTAAATTTTGACTTGGTCCGCAATCGATATGGACCTGGACTTATTTTTGGTTGGCAAGGTACTAGTAATGAAATTGACTGGATTCTTTGGATCTGATATATTTGCATGTCGGTTATAAAAGATATAGAGTGTAACATATTTGTGGATAGTAGTCTATTATGACTTGATCCTCTGGATCCAGAGATTCTATCTTTAGTTTTAAATCGATAATTAATTACTTTTAAATTGATAATTATTTAGTTTTGTAAAAATTGGTCGTTGCCAATGTACAGGCAGTTGTTACATAAATTTCTTATGTTCTTGTGGTTCGGAACCCATGTAAAATTGTAGGTCCCCCCGCCACCACGGAGGACATACACAATACACAATTACGAACACAGTTAGGTAAACCAGCCATGAGTGGATCCTAGGGTCTTTGTTGGTCTGAAACATTATAACATTATTATAACTCCACCAACTCCTCTGTCACCACCCTCACCGATTGATGATCGACGCACGGACCCTACATACCGCCCGCAAATGCATCAACCATGTGAACTAGAACCTTCACTTAAGAAACGAACCCGCTCAGAATCCGAGCTTAACGGTCGACCCCTATTGCCACTAAAACGAGTCCGACCCCTTCGCCCACAAACACAAGTATCCACACAGCCACTCCCAGCTCCGTATAACCTAAGGCGTAGAAATGAATAAAATTGTCCCCCTTATAATTTTTCAAATTATTTACTGTTGTAGCACTAGCATCAAAATTTCTATCGGAGTTGTTATAGAAAAACTTGCAGAATGTAAATTTTTGAAAGGGCACGCAGACCTTTATATAAATTTGCAACCCCCTGCTAGAATTAAAATCAATCTCCTTCAGATACAAACCCAATTAAAAACGTTTGAAAGTAAAGTCCAGAATTCTTTCCAAGGAAAAGATCAGATTAGTCGCGTTCCGTTAGAAAATACCCACGAAAATATTCAAACAACAGCACGCGCCCTATCAGAAATATTAGCCTTACCATGGATACAAACTGAAACTAAAAATTCGGAAAACTTTAACCAAAGAAGTAAAAGGGGACTGATAGATATAGTAGGGAAACTGTTCAAAGGTTTATTCGGGTTAGCAACCGAAGAAGTTATTAAAAGAATCGAATTCAAATTGAATCTCTTCGCGCGAAATCGACAGTATAATGCACACATGTTAGAACAAACTATCGCTTCCTCCACTCCCTTTCGGACAGATTCACATACCTTGAATCCAGGTTAGCTCAATACAAAGAACACAATAGATATCTAGAATTAATAGAGATAATTAACCTACAAGTAACCCTAATCGATAAATACTTACAACGAATAACTACGATTCATTCCAAGGTTTTGCGTGCAACCCAGCTAGCCCATGGAAAAATCACTCTTTCCACCCTAATACCATGGGAAACACTTCAGTCCTTGATTCACACCACCCAGACACAATTAAAATTATCACCCATATTCCCACTCAACCACACTAATTACCACCAATTTCTAGAATACACTTGGACTGTACATGGACCACGCCCCTACACATACCTCATAATTATACCATTTTTCGATGTCCTCACGATGTATATAAATTTCACCCTTTCCCAACACCCTACCAAAATAACTCTAATGTCTATCGATTGTATTTACCCACCGTACCACCTTACCTTTTCCTCACCAAAGATCTGTCAGCCTATTCTATGATGTCAGATAGCGACGTCGGGCATTGCCGATTCCCGCAACTAAATAAACAACACGTTTGCCCTCCACTCAAACCAGTTATTCTTCCAACTACTAGGTCTTGCTTTATCGACTTAATTCGTGACCGGCATGCCCCGGTATGTTCATTTAAAAAATTTCATTCCCGTAAAACCGTCCAACTACGAATTGGACCAGACATCTGGGTTTCTCTCGCGAACAGGATTGCCGCTACTCTCGAGTGTCCGTCAAATTATTCCCTCATCACAATCCCCATGGTTATTCGGCTACCAATTGGTTGCTCCTTGCGTTCAAAAACCCTCCAACTATACAACCCGTACAAGGTTACCATTAATAACTCATACCCCTTCCCGTCGCAAATTAAATTTAAACCCGTCATAGAGATCTTAAATCTCTCCATAAAACCTGTAACCAGCCTACCCGAGCTACATGCCCCTGAATGGAATGATCAATTGAGTCGGTTTAAAATTTCGGATGATAACCAAAACAACCTCTTACAAATATTACAACCTGTTACAATTTTCTCAACATCTGCCGTTAGCATCATTATTATATGTGCTATTATCCTCGGTGTATTTGTGGTGAAAACATAGTTCTGGGAACAAAGAAAAACAAGAGACACCAAACGACATGAAACTATTTATGCACGACCAAGAGTGCGTACCCAGACCACGTGAACTAGACTTAACCACCCGACTTATGTTGTGTATATAAATCTGTATTATAAAACCCATAGTTATCATTTAGTTAGCATCAGTTAGGATGTTACATTATTATATTAATATCATTCTAGAGGGAAGAGCCCTGTAAAAATGAACCATAAATAATTCCCATATTCCTACACTATCATATTCTTCATGTAATTCTTGTATTCATTTATATAGTTCTTGTATCCATTTTAAATTTCATGTGTTTATATGGTTCATGTATTTATACAGGGTCTGTCCAAAAAAACTAAGCGAAATTGAAATCTCTATAAAATGCACAATTTGATAGAGATTTCAAATACTCTTTTACACTAAATAAATAAAAGGCTCATAAAGAATCTGTGATAATTTTATAACTTTATTTTAAATATTTTAGGAATTATGCGGCTATTTCTACAGATTGCGAAAATTTCAGTTTTTCTCATTATGTAATATCTTCTTTTTTCTCTTTTTCAGAACTTGTTTAGATTTAAAATTTTTCGTGAATACCTCTAAATATGCCATTCTCACATGAAGATAAAATAATTATAAAGCATTATAGAGTTGAAAAAGGTTATAGTGCAAGGAAATTACTTTCTGAATTCGATTATAAAGGATGGACTAGATCAGGTTTAGATTACTTATTGAGAACTATCGATGAAACAGGAAGCATTGAAAGGAAGGTTGGTAGTGGGCGACCAAAATCAGTTAGAGTAGATGAAAATATTCAGAAAGTGGAGGAACGTATCCTTAGTCAAGAGGATCGACCTGGTAGCCACATGACACCTGCTCAAATATCAAAACAACTAGAAATATCAGAATCAATATTTAAACCATTTAAAAGAGTGCATGGACAAAGTGATAGAAGTGCAAGGGAATCATATTGAACAGTTCTTTTAATTTTATTAAACTAAAATTATCTACAGTATATCGTAAAAAAAAATTTTTCAAGTTAAGTAGGAGAATCTCAGTTTTTAGTTAATTAATAATAAAATTAACAATTCTGAAGATATCGTCATAAAAATTTAAAGGATAATAGGTAATTACCTATACTTTATTGTGTAAAAAATTCAACTTAATTAGGTAAATGGTTTTGTTTTAATAAAGGTTTGAATTTGGCTTAGTTTTTTTTGACAGACCCTGTATAATCCTGTATATTCTTATATATTTAACTTTATATAATGCCTATATTCATATGTATGTACGTGTGGGTATTCATTTTTACATAAGGACCAAAATCGCCCAACGCGAGTTTGGATAAAAATTTTGATTTGCTTTCTACTTTGCCAAATAATTGGTGACCTATTCTTTTCTAAAATCTCATAATCACTTTTTTAAATTTCGCTTAATAAGGAATCCTACTTAAGCTTTGCAATGTTTATATTTTGTATACATTCTCTTTCGTTATAAAAGATGAGATCATGTCTTGCCTAAGCATTTAAATTGTACATCTTAAACCTTAAAATTTTACTCATATGCATATTTTAGTGTAAAGATGCATAGTCCGATTTCCACTTTTAGTTAACTTGGCAGATCATGATAACATCAGATCTGAAAATTCGCGGTTTAAGATAAAAATATGGTTTCATCTTCAAATATTTTGTTTACTCGTTCAAGCCTTACCATAGCTAAAAAAAATTTACGTTATTTTCGAATATTGTGCAAAAATAATGCAGCCTTTTTAGCATTTAATAATAATGATATTAGCAGTTTTGGGGTAATATAAACCCCAGTAAAAATCTTCCATTGTCATTCAGAAGCTAATTCAGAGGCTGAGCACTACCTGTATATTTTAGCAGTAAATTACAGTAAAATATAGTCTTTATCTTATCCTTCGAGCCTTGCTCTTTTCAGAAGAACTTAGTCATTAAACTTTCCGGACACTCTATAAGAAGAGTCCGGAATCTTCAGAAAATTTTAGTAACTCTACCAGAGTCCTCCGAGCCACTATAGAAGAACTCGGAGAGAAATATAGAAGAAAACTACTACAAGTCATACATCCGTTGCTGCCACCTAACTAGAACCCCCGTCGACTTCAAACCAACCCAGCCATAGACGGATGGGTTAACATATATATATATATATATATATATATATATATATATATATATATATGTGTGTGTATATATATATATATATATATATGTATATATATATATATATATATATGTATATATATATATATATATATATATATATATATATATATATATATATATATATATATATATATTATATATATGTGTTGTGTGTATATATATATATATATATATCTGTATATATATATATGTATATATGTATATATATATATGTATATATGTATATATATATATGTATATATATACACACACACACACACGGCATTTTGTGACGGTACGCACCGGTACGGCGTACCGACACTTTTTCAATAATTAATTCGTAGATTATCTAAAATCTTTCTTATTAAATTTTTAAGTTTTCTAAAACTTAAGCGATATTGTATAATAATATTCTGTAGTATAAAATTATACTGTATACCTATTTTATTTCATGGCAAGTATAGTTGTTATATGGTAAGCATTGAAATCAATTGTAGATAAACTTTACGTACACAACAAATGTAAGGCATCTAAAAATAACAACTACGAGCTTGTACACAATACAATTTATTATGCGCTACTCAGCAGTTGACATTAACAGCAAGGAACGAAGTCGACATATTGAAGCAAATGAGAACTTTTTGAAAATTTAGAATTTTCTATAAAACGGTAAGTTAATGTTATGGGTGCTCTTCCAATATGTGCTCTACCGCGAAACTGTGATCTACCATATTCCAATACGTGCTCTACCGTGAAACTAACCTTATAAGGCTAACTAACGAAAATATCATGACTTAACCTAACCAATCGTTAGGTCAACTATACGCCCATGACGATTGGTTAGGTTAAGTCGTGATATTTTCGTTAGTTAGCCTGGAATATGGAATATTAGTTGGAATATGGTAGATCACAGTTTCGCGGTAGAGCACATATTGGAAGAGCACCATGTTATGATAATATATATATATATATATATATATATATATATATGGGAATGAACTCAGAATGGTTCCCATATTTATGGGACCTCTTTGCGAGGGACCCGTTGCCCACGTCGGGCTTGCATCATGAAAAAGAAAAACTATGGTATTTGTCATTTACCATTACTTATTCGGACTATAGTGGATTTAATTATCCCGGAAGAGTTCCTTGTTCTATGCACGGTCTGTGTGTATCGTATATACTGGGTGATCCAGAGAAATGGGACCCAAAAGAAACCCCTGTAACTCTTAAAGTATAAATCCTTTTATAAAATCATATGCATCATTCGAAAGAGGATAGTTACAAGTTTGTACAGGATTGTATAGGTTTTGACTATACAAGACAAGATAAGATACAAAACAAAATAAAAGTGTTAGTTAAAACTAACCCTTCAAGATGACTGCATGGACTGTGGAACAGCTGCGTTTCATAACTGAGCAATATTATGAGCATGGAAGAAGTGTAGTTTCAGCTCAAAGATTTTTCAAGACAAATTTTCAGATGTCAAAATCACCTAAGAGCTGAAACTACACTTCTTCCATGCTCATAATATTGCTCAGTTATGAAACGCAGCTGTTCCACAGTCCATGCAGTCATCTTGAAGGGTTAGTTTTAACTAACACTTTTATTTTGTTTTGTATCTTATCTTGTCTTGTATTGTCAAAACCTATACAATCCTGTACAAACCTGTAACTATCCTCTTTCGAATGATGCGTATGATTTTATAAAAGGACTTATACTTTAAGAGTTACAGGGGTTTTTTTGGGTCCCATTTCTCTGGATCATCCTTTATATACAGTATGTATATATAGGGTGATCGAAAAGTCTCTCCGCAGTAGCAACAAGATATTTACTTTATTGAAGTTAGATATTTTAATGAAAATTGTACGATATCGTGAAATCTTTTACAAAATATTGGCGATGTCTAGGCTAGTCTAAACTAAGTCTTGCTACGTTACTTACTCTAAAGAGGTAACAATGATATGTAATTACATTTATACAATAAAGTAAATATCTTATTACTACTGCGGAGAGACTTTTCGATCACTCTGTATATATATGTATGTATATATATATATATATAATATGAATATATATATATATATATGTATAGAAACGACGTAAGTATAGAGGAGCGTTCTGCACACGAGGAAGAGAAATAACGAACAAATGAAAAATGAGGTACCCGCCCGGGAAACGAACCCAGGATCTTCCAATTGCCGGTCAGATATGCTATCCACTACACCACAGGCCTCGATCAGTCAGAAGTCGTAATTCTCCTAATAGGGCAGAAACCAATGCCCTAAGAGGGCACCCTCGCAAATCGTGAATATGTACATTTAACTGCAATGACCACGCAGTATTAATGTATAGAAACGACGTAAGTATAGAGGAGCGTTCTGCACACGAAGAAGAGAAATAACGAACAAATGAAAAATGAGGTACCCGCCCGGGCGGGTACCTCATTTTTCATTTGTTCGTTATTTCTCTTCCTCGTGTGCAGGACGCTCCTCTATACTTACGTCGTTTCTATACATTAATATACTGCGTGGTCATTGCAGTTAAATGTGTGTATATATATATATATATATATATGTGTGTATATATATATATATATATATATATGTGTGTATATATATATATATATATATATATATATATATATATATATATATATATATATATATATATATATATATGTATATATATTACTGATCTTCAAGTAATAGAACCGTAAGCAATAGTGATCACAATTTGGTGGAGTTTGTCCTCACAGCAAATCACTCGAAACCAACTAACTCGACAAAATTCCTAACTTCCAGCACGCAGACTTTTCTAAATTTCGATATAAATTGTCACACGTCAATTGGGAAAACATAATGGGGAACTCCAACGCAAAACTAATGCGGGAATCGTTCGAAACAGTATTTAGGACTATAAATGAGGAATGTGTACCGTACAAAATTAAGCGTGCGAAAGTAAACAACAAGCCCTTGTGGTTTACTTCTAGAGTAGGAGACATTATAAAGAGTAGAGATAGGGCTTATAGGATACATAAGTGCGATAAACACAATTTGTGGTTACGAAACAACTACATATCTCTGAGGCTCTAAGGCGTGTAGCGAAAAGTGTAATAAAAAAGTCCAAGCGCGATTGAAATCTCCATAGCTCGTGACGGTGCACAAAACCCCAAGCGATTCTTTCAATCCGTCAATAATACAAATCCAGTAAAAAGTGTCTTGGGGCCTTTGAAAAATGTAAACGGAGATCTAGTTTCTGAAAACAAGGAAATGGCTACGTTGCTAAACGAATTTTTTACGTCAGTTTTTACTATAGAAGATGTAACGAATATCCCTACGGTCATAGACATAATACCTTTTGATAATGGTAATATTTTGGATAATATTGTGGTTGGTGAAGGGGAGGAAATGCGCTAAATTGATAAAATGAAAACGCGTAAATCACCGGGGCCGGATTCCATATATCCCATACAACTAAAAGAATTAAAAGATAGCATTGTTGTGCCGCTAACAAAAATTTTTAATGCGTCTATTTCTGAGGGGTGCATAACAAATAATTTTAAGTTAGCAAACGTAGCACC
>JAJOZX010000936.1:0-80000 GCA_023014485.1 Bathynomus jamesi
ACGCACAATCGCAAAGACGGATCAATCCGTTGAATGATTCCGGAGAGAAATTTCTAAAAAAAAAAAAAGAGATCAAATTTTGCGAAATAATAATAAATTAATAATAATAATAATAATAATAATAATATAATAATAATAATAATAATAATAATAATAATTCTCAAAAGCCCACATTCTAGTTTTTGATAGTGGTTAGGGATACACACAACTCGGCCACTCGAACGTGGGAGCCCCTTAAATCGGTATTTTCTTTTTTTTATATGCAGGTAGGAGGGGACAAGGAAACAAATGTAGAAACGTCGAAGTAGTGCTTTAACCCTTTGTCGGGCAGTGTGACTTTACTGATTTTGTTCTGGCTAACGCCAGACAATTTTATTCAGTCTCGGAAAGACCTCTGCGCAGTAAAGGATCAAACAAACATCTCTTAACACTTTACTACACGGAGGTCTTTCCAAGACTGAATAAAATCGCTTGGCATTAGCCAGAACAAAATCAATAAAGTCACACTGCGCGACAAAGGATTAAAATTATCTTTTAAAAAGGTGAAATTGAACGGTTTTTAAGAGTCGATCCCTTAAAACAAAGCGAATTACTCTTCTCCACAATTAGTTAATAGCTAATATTAACATCACGTTTTAGTATAAGTAAAGATCGGAACTACAATGGACAACATTAACTTACACCCACTGTAGGTGAAAATACATCGAGTGTGAGAGTTCCGCGTATTTGTGGAGAACTCTCATCAGAATTGTTATACTGTTTTCGTTTTGAAGTTTGTTTAATCTCTAATCTCCTTCGTAACGGCAAAGGTCACGTGACAGAGGTGACCTACACCCGTACGCGGGGTCCGAACCGTGTAAGAGTCGCTACATCATCTGAACGCAAACGACGGTCACCCATCCAACTGCTAAATAGTTCCAACATCTCTTAACGTTTCTGATCTAACCGGAATCGGTGTAGCGACGTGACCACGAGTCAGCCCCATCAGGATTGCACTGATTATATATATATATATATACACAGACCGTGCATGGAACAAGGAACTCTTCTGGGATAATTAAATCCACTATAGTCCGAATAAGTAATGGTAACTGACAAATACCATAGTTTTTCTTTTTCATGATACTAGCCCGACGTGGGCAACGGGTCACTCGCAAAGAGGTCCCATAAATATAGCTTCCCTCACCAGCTATCTGCAAAGCAGACAGGATCCAGCTTTGGGACATGGATCTAGGGTTTAAAGCAGCCTAGCCCTGCTACATTTAGAACCTCAATATAAGCAAAAGACTCGCTGCCTTCACGTCAGACAGGGGACCATTCTGAGTTCATTCCCATCTTGAAACGGACATGTTATGTGCTTTGAAAAGTGGACGCTCAATTCTGCCAGTTGAGGTTTAAGTTTTGGTTTTTGGTTAAAATATAATAGTTACCCCTTTTTTCTTTGATGTATTCAATCTGACGTGAAGGCAGCGAGTCTTTTGCTTATATTGAGGTTCTAAATGTAGCAGGGCTAGGCTGCTTTAAACCCTAGATCCATGTCCCAAGCTGGATCCTGTCTGCTTTGCAGATAGCTGGTGAGGGAAGCTATATTTATGGGACCTCTTTGCGAGTGACCCGTTGCCCACGTCGGGCTAGCATCATGAAAAAGAAAAACTATGGTATTTGTCATTTACCATTACTTATTCGGACTATAGTGGATTTAATTATCCCAGAAGAGTTCCTTGTTCCATGCACGGTCTATGTGTATCATAAAAAACTCAGGGGACCATTCTGAGTTCATTCCCATATATATATATATATATATATATATATATATATATATATATTCAAATAAAAAATATTGGTCAAATCTGATTTTGTGTTAACAAATCTTATACTTCGACAATTATTATTATTATTTATATAAATTACATATAAAATAATTGCTTGATGGTTAACTAAATTATTTTCGGTTTTATCGGGAGTAAAAAAAGGGGAAATTTAAATGAAATAAAATGATGAAAAAACGAATAAAATAAAAAATACATTTAAAAATCGTGCTGGAATCGCATCTCACGAAGGCACGAATGAATCTCCATAATAATTCACAACATTTACCCAAATGGCATCGAATCCCATCGAATGACACTCAGTGGCACTCAATGGCATCGAATGCCGATGAGTAGTGACCCGTGAATGGCAAATGCTATCTCCGAATGCCATTAGCATATGCTATTTACATACTGGGAGCCAAGACATCACTTGGCACTTATCTCTTAACATTTTGACCGAGTGCCATTTGGATTAAATGGCAAGCGGCCTCTATATGTGTTTATGCATCGTTTGAGTGAGGGGAGGAGGAGATGAGGGCAGACGGCGAGGGGAATTTTCAGAGATAATGATGGAAATTAAAAGGGGAAAGATTAGATGAGGGGAAGAGATACGCTCTCTCGTGTTCCTTTTTGCATATTCAATTTGACATTTATATTCTGACTCAAATAGACACATGCTATCCATATATATACATGAGAGAGAGAGAGAGAGAGAGAGAGAGAGAGAGAGAGAGAGAGAGAGAGAGAGAGAGAGAGAGATACAAGGAGTTACAAGAAAAAGAAGTACCTCAAAAGGCCTTGCGCCCCATACCGAGGAGGTACCAATGGCAACGGGTGCCACGGAAAATTTTGTACACACTCAAATAGTGTGCAAGATTTGGTCTAACCTTTTCTTGAACTGATCCACAGAGGAACTGTTCACAACTTCCGAAGGTAACCTGTTCCATGTGTCACAGATCTTATACGTAAAGTAATTCCCACACACACTAGTCCTAAACCGTTTCAAATCCAACTTCCAACCATTGTTGCGAGTTGGGTTATTATTTAAACTAAACATACTTCTAAAATCGACATCGTTCAACCCGCGTAAGAGCTTGAAAACCTCGATCAGTTGACCGCGCAGCCTCCGAGTTTCAAGCGAAAACAAGTTCAGGGCGCGTAACCGTCGATTGTAGCCCATATGCCTAACGGAAGGGATTAACTTTGTGGCCCTCGCCTGCACTCGCTCCAGCCTCTCAATATCTTTCCTGAGGGTGGGCGACCAGAACTGCACAGCATACTCCAGGTGCGGCCGAACAAGGGAATTGTACAGTGAGAGCACAATCTCCTTGTTCCGAAACTGAAATTGCCTCCTGATATAAACAATAGTTTCTGGGCTTTCTTTTCCACCTCTACACACTGTTTCGTAAACTTAAGGTCTCTGCTAATTAGCACACCCAAGTCCTTTTCTAAATCAGTCACCTCGATATTACTACCCAACATCGCGTAGTCCGACTTGGGATTGGCGTAGCCAATGTGCATCACTTTGCATTTACCCAAGTTAAACGGCATTTGCCATTTTTCGGACCACTCTCCTATCCTACCTAGGTCCGCACGCAGTTCCTCGATCGCTTCGGGCGTCCCAACATTGGCCCCAAGCTTGGTGTCATCAGCGAATTTGGCGATCCGACTGACGATGCCACCATCGATATCATTTATGTAAATGATAAACAACAGTGGCCCCAAAACGGAACCCTGAGGAACCCCACTAGTGACCGAGGCCCAACCCGAACTAGCCCCTTTAATTACCACCCTCTGCCGCCTATTCCTCAGCCAGTTTTCAATCCACCTACCTATTTCCCCACCGATACCCAGCGCGCGCACTTTCGCGAGAGAGAGAGAGAGAGAGAGAGAGAGAGAGAGAGAGAGAGAGAGAGAGAGAGTCACAACCTAGCTTTACAGCCGACTTGGTGGCACTCACAGCTTTCATACAGCCGCAAACTCAGATAGAGAAGAAGAAGTACAGAAAAGCAAGAAGGCTCTCCCCTCCTCCTCCTCCTCATTCCATTTTATAGAACAGTTGGAAAGTGGAAATATGCACATAATCATCATTCGTACATGTTTACTTCGGCGAACAAATCAATGTATACTTAAGATGCCTTTTATAAGCAAAACCTATTTCTGCGATCGCCGTAATACAGTAATCAGAGAGAAAAAATGATTTGCTGAAGGAGATTCTCTAACACAAGGTCGAGAGAGAGAGAGAGAGAGAGAGTTCGCTCTACGTGGTATCATAAAGTTTGTTTTAAATTTAAAGAAGATTGTATAATGCCTTTGTAATGCAAATGTTAAAAAAGGGGAATTTTACTTTTAAATTTCAGATGCCATTAAGATGCTGTAGAACTTATGCACCTTCACCTTAAATCTGAGGACATTCTTTAACACCAACCTGAATAATTTTAAGAACCAGCTGGACAGGTTCCTGCGCAAAGTCCCTGACCAGCTGGCTACGAGGGCAGAAGTGGATCGGAAAGCAATTCCCTCCTCCATCAAATCCCGCAAATGAGGCGGGATGCTGCAGAGGGTCGACCGCAGATCGATCCTGAATCGTCGTTTAAATCCTCATGAAGTATATATATATATATATATATATATATTATATGGAAAATGATAGCGATCACAAATTCTGAAAAGTTACTGATATTGGGCGGAGACAATGTATTAAGGTATTGTAAATCTTTACTATCGATTCTATTTGTCAGGATCCACTGCAGATAAGTGTGGTACGATGTATACCGCGACAATTGCAATCAACTGTACAAGAACTTCTGAACATTTTATATTCAAAGTAAACGAAATTATAAACACAAAAATTTTTCAAAGTAGTTCATTTTTACATCTTTTATAAAACGCTGAATTAATTCAATAGTCTGGAAATTCATATGAAAACATACCCATTGTGGGCATAGCAAAAATAGTGGGTTCGCGAATCATTGGGGAAGAATTGGAGGAAATAAAAGTAACTCGTAATGCGCATAAACAAAATATTATCTGAAGGATTTAGATTGTAATATTTTGTTTAAAAGGGTGGTTTTCTACTGCTATATGAAATGCTTATCAAGTAAAAGTACATTAGTACAAATTATATGAACTAAAATACTCGTACTTCATTTACACTTTAAGACATTATGATAATTATACTTTTCGATCGGTGAGAAGAACGCCATAGTATAAATCATACTTGCGCCGCCACGTCGAATTCAATTGCTTGCTTACATATCTAACTAAGGCTTCATTTGCGTCACTGTCAATATAATATGAAGGATTCTTTTGTTCCCAGACATTAAAATTCAAAAAGGTGTAAAACCATGAAATACTATCACGAACGAGATACGAAACTCTTGTAAAGTTTTCCATAATGATAAAAATGCAGGTTTTTAACTTCGTAATGGCCGAGTTAATTGCGAACACCGCATCAATATAAAGTTTTAGGGAGAACTCTGTGAAGTTGAAAATCTCTCTTCCAATACATTCCAATGTTTATATTATTGAAAAGGACCATCCAAATGAACTCAAATTTCACCCCATTTTTTTTTTTATAAACGCTCTTATCCATTCTTCACCATACGGAAATAAACGAAATGAAGCCGATAATAACTGTATTAAACTATAATGACTGTAAACATTCTCTCTCCATTCTATCACAAATAAACCAACACTTCTTAAATGGTTGATCGAAGAAGGCATGAATACAAATATTAAATGATGATTGGTCAAACAACTTCGCTGTTAGACACAATTCACGTACACTCATAAATGACCCATATAATATGTCGACCGTTCTTAAACTGCTTCCTTAAATTAAACATTACACACACACACACACACACACACACACACAATATATTACACAAAAGCCTAAGTTAAAAGGTTATAATTCTGCATACATATTAAACATACCACTGATGATCAGAGTTTAATTTGCGAAACATCTGGATATTAAATCTTCATAATGTTGACGTGGATGTTGATCATCTTTTTTATTCTTAAATGTTGGTTCCCTAGGAACCTACAATTATTACTAATAACTAAAATAAATAATAACTAAAATAAATAAATAACTAAAATAAATAAATAACTAAATAAATAAATAACTAAAATAAATAAATAAATAAAATATAAATATATATATATATATTATATATATATATATATTATATATAATATATATATATATAATATATATATATATATATATATATATATATATATTATATATATATATATATACACAATATATATATATAACCTGTGTACCTATATAGGAGTATATGAAATATACATACATACATTTTCATAAAGAATTAGGAGTTGTATTTACACAGCGGGGCTCAAACAAGGGTCGCGTGTGCACAAAAGGACATGCAAACTGTCTATCCATCAAATGAGAAAATTCGAGACAAAAAACGGTTTTATTTTATTCCCCGTATAAAGACATCAAATATTAATTGAGAAAATAAGTCTAAAAGGCTCGTTTTCATTTCTTATAAATAGGCAATTTGGAGAGGCAATTTTTGCTTTAAATATAGTTTGGTGAATCTTTGAAGTAATACCCTAAGTTTAGGGAATTTTTAATGTAGTTTAGGGTCTTTTTTTATAAAGGGTTAAGGGTATATTTTTGTTAAGTGCTTCCCAGGCTGGAGTTCTGGTTTTTCTTTTTATGGGGGGAGATATTTTGACAACCTTGGTTTTGTTTCCGCCGGAATTGTTCATTCTGACGAAGGCCCCATCTTAGATCCACCACGGGTGTCAGAAATTACAAAGTCTTCACCTGGACTCGATTTCACCACCTCCAGATCAGCAGCTCAGTGTCTTAACCACTAAGCTACTCAGGGTACCCATTTATCTAGCAAGCAATTTTTTGTATGGAAGAATGAACAACTGGTGAGCTGAGCGCTACCGCTTGCCATCGCCAGGAATCGAACCCAGGGCCGGTGGATTCGTAGTTAACGATGATAACCACACCACCACCAAAGCACACTTATTTTCTGCATATATATATATATATATATATATATATATATATATATAATTGTTTCAGTCTATTCGCTTTAATTGCATGATTGTATCTTAATATATGCAACAGATATCAGATCTATGCATACATATCGAGAGAGAGAGAGAGAGAGAGAGAGAGAGAGAGAGAGAGAGAGAGAGAGAGAGAGAGAGAGAGAGAGAGTCCATATGGGGTGACTGAATTAATTGGCTTTTAAAAGGGAGACGAACAGACGGCGGTTGTCGTAGATTTTATCTTTCTCTCTCATTTTCATAATTCTTTCCTTCATCATTTGTTTTTCTTTTCCAACTTTACTCTGCCGAAATTTTAGCAATAGAAAATTGTGGAATTCACTTGTATTTTGCTATTTAACCCTTTCCCGCCGGGAGTTACCAAATGGTATCCTTCTACATATATTATTATTGAAATTTTATATTTATTTTAACATTTGCGAGGATATGATATAGCAGTCTCCGAAAGTTGTTTTAAACAAGTATAGCCGGCTGGGAAGGGTTAAATGCTGAGCAATTTATATAATTTCAAAAATTGCGTTCCACGAGAGAAAATTTGCGCGTCATCAATGACGTCACACCGCAAGTTTATGAATCTTGGTTGAGAAAAGAGTGTACTTATACTTTAACTTGATTTTAAGTTAAAGAAGACCAACTGATAGTTTAGAATTACTGTGAAGTTACCAGTACCCGTGACGGCTCAGTAGGTAAAGCCGTTTCCCTCTAAGCGAAGTGAATTAAGGCTCTAAGGTCGGGAGTTCGATTCCCGATCGTGCTGGTAATAATAGTCTAAGAGTTAGCGTAATGAGTCGTATTCGTTTGGCCTGAGCGCTGTGCCAGTTTCTGACCCTCCTTAATGATTATTATTGCGAAGTCACTCTTATAATGCTCCTGATAAAGATTGTGCGCGTAAAGTCTGTCCGAGTCAAAACGTAAAATGGTACTTTTTGTTAACTTTTACAAATGACAGCTTTTATTTAACTTCATGCAAGTTGTAATAATTTTAAATTCAGCCATGTCGTAATACCGCTTTTCCGTTAGATCTGCCGGGTTAAGCGACGATGGGTCTGACCAGTAGTTGGATGGGAGACCGTCTTCCGCATTCAGATGATGTACCGACCCTTAGATATAGTCCGAATCCCTTTCATCACATGACGTATGCCGTTAAGGTTAAATAACCCCAAAACATTAGTTACTATCAATATATATATATATATATATATATATATATATATATATATATATATATATACGTACGTATGTGCGCGAGTGCGCGCGCAAAATTAATGGGAGTTAAGTATTTATACGCTCACAAGCCGTCTTTCTTGCGTCAAAAATTCAAATGAGAATCAAGGAATTTCTTGCATTAAATTTTAAACATTTTCTGCGCTTCCACAACCAAATCCACAGAAAAGTATTGGATTTTTTATTTTATTTTTTTAAGGATTTAATTTGATCTGAGAAGCGCTGTATAATTACGCCTTAATAATTGATGTAAAACATGTAAAAAATGACGGTTTAAATGAAGACTTTTGGAATGACACCAAGCAGAATGTAGTTACGAAAATGGAAATAATTAACGATGACTTTTCTTATAAAAAAATTATTTTGATTCAACAACTGTGGGAAAATTATATAAGCCAATTGGATGGAATTTGGGTCGCTAGTAACCATGGTAACGCGTTTAGCGATGAAATTTTCTATAGATTCCCCTCTCTAAGGGCTTCTTTTTTTTTTTGTGCAGTTGTTTAACATCCTTCGCGATAGAAAAATTCATATGACGAAAGGAACCTACAGCTTTACGTGGGTTCCGAACCATGGGTCGCTACATTAACTGGATGAAGAGGACGGTCTCCCGTCCAACTACTCTCCAGACCCACTGTCGCTTAATTTCGCTGATCGACGGTAAGCAGTGTTACGACGTAGCCCCTCTGTAAGGTGTGTAGTGATATTTTTTATGAAGCGTGTTTTAACGTCATTAAGGAAAATGAAAACAGCATCACTTATAAAAGTACCATTAATAATAATACAAATAATAAATGAGTGAGGAGGACCAGGCAATGGTACAGAACTCGGACCAGACGAACGTGACCCATTGCGTTAACTCCTGGATTATTATTATTATTATTATTATTATTATTATTATTATTAACTTGCACCATAGGGATTCGAATTCCCGACCTCATTGTTTTCACTTCGCCTATAGGGAGACGATATTACCCAGTGAGCTACCACAGGGGGCTGGTTGTATGAGATTTACGGTTATAAATTTAGCTATACAACTTCACAAAGTCGTAAACACCTCGTGTTTCTCATTGATTAATATCAGTAAGAACACCGTTCGGCGAATCTTTGATGTAATACCCCAAGTTTAAGGTTTTTTTTTAGAGTTAAGGGTATTATTTTTATAGTGGGTTTCTCAGAATAGCGATTTCAATTTTGTTTTATGGAGACAGTGTGACACGGAATGACACAACAGTATTTTTTGAACCAACTGTAGGCTGTAGTTTCATTCTTATAATGTTTTATTAAACTGAAATCAATATACGAGAGGACTGTAAGCTTTAACAGCGACATATACTACTCACATCCAGCGTCCGTAGGATCAGTAGGTAACACCATTATCCTAATACGCGAAGTGAAAACACCGAGGTCGGGGGTTCGACCCCCTCCTTTCCGATGGTGCTGGTAAATAATCCGGGTGTTAACGCAATTAGCCGCATTCGTCTGGCCTGAGCGCTGTGCCACTTTCTGACCCTCCGAACTTCATATTAGTTACGGAATTACTATGACAAACTTCAAATACCAAATACAAACTACAAATTCCGGAATTTGTAGTCGGTATTTGGTATTTGAAGTTTGAAGTTTGTCATAGTAATTCCATAACTAATATGAAGTGTTTCTTTTCCATATTTCTAGGGTCTTCCTGAAACACCCTGTACTATTCATTACTCAATAAAGTGGATGAGGATTGTAATGATGTAAAGTGGCAGTATTCTGCAGTATTCCTAACGACCAAATAAATTCGGGAGAGATATTTCCTACTTTACACGACAGATGCCACCACAAGGAAATTGTAATATAATGATGGGGTTGTTTAATCTCCTTCGCAACAACTAAGGTCACATGACGGAAGGGACTACAGTTTTACTCGGGACCCGAACCACGAGTCGCTACGTCATCCGGACTAATCATCATCACAGACCGAATGTCGCTTAACTTTGCTGATCGACGGGAAGCGGTGTTACGACATTGACCACGACGTAGTTCAACACGAGGAAATAACCATTTATTTTTAGGGAGTTACATTTTCAAAAGGAGAATTTTTATCTCGTAAACAGAGAGAGAGAGAGAGAGAGAGAGAGAGAGAGAGAGAGAGAGAGAGAGAGAGAGAGAGAGAGAAATTTAGATTTGATCTAAACTACTGTAATTTATGAACAAAATTAAATTAAGATACAATTTTAGGTTTATTTTTCGTTCGCAGGCAAACCTTTAGTTCAAAACTAGTCAGTATAAAGACAAAAGAACTACCTCATTACTTCCAACGAGATAAAAAGGGCTCTTCAGGAACTAAAAATTGAGCACGTCATACGAGTATAATAATAAATAACGCCTCGTTTGAAAACACTGAATTAATAATAATAAATAATATTAATAAATAATAATAATAAATAAATAAATAATAATAATAATAATAAATTCAATGACCAGACAGATGAGAAAATATATTTTTTTTATACTTTAATTTATAATTTCAACATAAAATATAAAAAAATAAATAAATAAGTTAAACTGAGGCGAATTAAAAAAGATTTTAAAAATAAATTCGAATTTTGTACATTTCCTGCAGGAACGCAAAATAAAAACTGATCCAAAGTGATCGTAGTTTTATCTCAGCTTTGTTGATCGTCCTTCACGAAGAACGTTTGCGGTTTTATAACTAGTTCTTAAAAAATTCTTAAAGTTAAACTAAAAAAAAACAAAAAACTGAAGTCTTTCTCACGTGTGTCTGCGAGCCATCGATCACCTTCATGTTACTTTTTAGTGATAAATGTTGGTCAGGTTTCAGTTACTTCACAACCGCTACTGCCCGTAGCTCAGTGTTTGCGAGTGAGTGCGTTTGCGAGTGAGTGCGTTTGCGAGTGAGTGCGTTTGCGAGTGAGTGCGTTTGCGAGTGAGTGCGTTTGCGAGTGTGTGTGTTGGGGGGTCAACTCCTGATAGTAATCAGTCAGGAGGACCAAATACTGGCTCAGTATTCAGGCCAGTTAATGCAGGCCATTGCTATAACTCCTGTATTATTGTTATCAGCATCATCGGGGATCGAACCCCCGACCATAGAGTTTTCACTTATAGGGAAACGGTGTTACGTACTGAGCTGTGGAAGCTGGCGACTCCCAATGGTGTTGGTTAATAATAATCCACGCAGGAAATAACGCAATGGGACCCATTTGCCTCGCCTGAGCGGTGTGCCAATTTCTGGTTCTCCTGATTAGATTTGCCAGGTTTTACATACCGCATTACGTGAGACCTTCGGGTTGGACCGTGACAATTTGGTTAGCTCTCAATTTGTCCACTCTCTACGAGTCTACACTTAATACTCACATATCTTCACTTCAAAACAGTCACTATTGTCACTCCGTATTAGTTTCCCTTACAAGAGTGGTTAAAATTTACACTTATCCGTAGTTCACTTTTCATTGTGTCCCGTATACGCTTGATACGGGACGCTGCAAGTGTTTGAACACATAAAATATAGACATTCCGTAGAATACGGGACACACGCAAGCCTGCTTCTGATTCATTATTGTTCCACAACCAATCACCGGAACGACATGAACATGGACATGATGGACATTGATATCACTCACAGTATGTGCGAATTCTTTACGGCGAAAGTTGAAGGTTGTGTACATTCCTCAAACTAAGTATTTACATGAATTTTATGCGTTTACTGTCAAACTAATTATATATATTTATATATATATATATATATATAAACATATGTAAAATTAGGTAATTTATAAATTGACTAAAATTCAGGCAATGTGTCAAATTGGGTGATATACATCTAACCTACCTTACTGGCATACATATGCAGTATTACCAGAAAGGTTGGTTACCTTTTGTGTGTATCACCAATTTGACACATTGCTTGAATTTCAGTCAATTTATAAATTGCCTAATTTTACATACTTACTGTAACATATATATGATTTACGTGTTTAATTAATTGTGAAATTCATCCACATATATCTATATATATTATTATATATCTATATATATACACATTATTTTATATATACCTTTGGTAACCTTTGGTTAGCTTCCTCCCGAATTGTTCATTCTGACGAAGGTCAAGCTTTTCACTCACCTTAGACCTAGTTTAACGTGGAATCCGAGCCACGCCCCATCGCAGCCCAGCGTCTTAACCACTAGGCCACCGGGGGTACCCATTTATCTACCAACCACTTTCTTTATTGTTGGAAGGATGAACAGCTGGGTCAGCGACATAACCACTACACACATTTTATATATATATATATCTATATATATATATATATATTATATATATATATATATATATATTATATATATATATAATGAACTAACCGACGATCCCAAAGAATATCTGAAACATTGAGAGCCCAGTATGAATCAGTTTTTAGTACCTCAAAAAGTGACAAAGCGATACCTGACATAGATGCATTCTTTGAAGAGAATTTGAAAGGAGAGTGTATAACAGACTTGATTTATCCCAGAAGTTGTAGCGAGAGCTATAGGACAAATGAAATCACAGTCAGCTGCAGGTCCGGACAATTGGAACGTATTATTGATTAAAAACTGTAAAAATTAAATAGCTACACCTTTATACTGGATATGGAAAAGATCCTAGACACTGGGAAATACCGAGCATCTTGAAAAGAACAAACATTGTCCCTATATATAAAGGAGGGGACAGATCTCAAGCAAAGAACTAAACCAGTGTCATGACGTCCCACCTCACCAAAGTATTTGAAAGAATAGTCAGAGAAAATTTATGATTTCTTGGAGACACTGGAAAGATTCAACGAAATCAGCAAGGATTCCGATCAGGTAGATCATGCCTATCACAACTAATAGAACACTACAACAATATCCTAGATGCACTGGAAGACAATGACAACTACGATGTCATATACACAGATTTTGCTAAAGCTTTCGACAAATGTGATCACGGTATAATACCACATAAAATGAAATATATAAGAAAACAGGCAAAGTGGGAAAATGCATCTACAACTTCCTCAGAGAACGTCTACAGGTCGTCAAAATTCAAGGTATATATCATCAGAATCGGAAGTACGCAGCTCAGTACTACAAAGGACAGTTCTGGCCCACTCCTGTTCATTATCATGTTAACAAACAGGACAGCAAAGTAAACAGCAACAGTATAGTAGCAACTTTGCAGACGCTACAAAGATCAGCAGAAAATCAGCGATGTAAATGAAGTGGAGGCCTTACAGAGGGACACGAACGAAATATACAAATGGTTAGAAGACAACAACATGACATTTATAACCGAGAAATTTCAGCTCTTGAGATATGGTAGAAAGAGAAATTTAAACAGACTGCATATTATGCTCCAGATAGACAGGAAAGTCAAAGAAGCACGAAAGCGATCGATCTCGGGGTAATAATGACCGATGATGCGAAATTCGAAACACAAAATCAGTTAGCGATAAATAAAGCAAAAAGAGTCGCGGGACAGGTACTAAGAACGTTCAAAAGAAGGAACAGGACAGTAATGATTCCTCTGCTAAAAACACTGATTATACCAAAACTTGAATACTGCTCAGTTTTGACGTTCCCATATAAAAAGGAAGAAACTAATAAACTAGAAGAAACGCAGACACATTTCACAGCCAAGATTGATGGCTGCAAAGAACTCAACTACTGGGAAAGACTACGTAAACTAAATCTGTACTCTCTGGAAAGAAGAAGAGAGGTACACCATAATCTACATATGGAAAATTATCGAAAAACAGGTACCAAACCTAAAACTAAACCCAATTACCATCCAGACAACGCTGGAAAATAGGAAAGGCAGAATGTGTAGTGTTCCCAAATTAAAGGCCCGACAAGGGACCTCCTCAACAATGAAGGAAAATAACTTGGTTGTCAAGGGGCCAAGACTTTTTAATCAGCTTCCAAAGGACCTCAGAAACGTTACAGCGGTGAAAGTTGACGTCTTCAAGAAAAGATTAGATGCTTGGCTCAGGACGGTACCAGATGAGCCGGGTGTACCTGGCTATGTGTGGAGAGCACAAGAAAGCAACGCACTCCTCTATCAAGCCAGACCTAGAGGCGAGGCCACCAGCTTGACCTTCGTGTGAAGAGAGACCAACGCACGGAACAGCAACGAAGTTAACGAGGGGTGTATATTATATATATATATATATATACAAAGGTGGGCACCCGGGCCTCATAAAGGACCGACGGTCCCGGTCACGGTCCTTTCTGAAGATAGGACCTAGGAACGACTCGGTCCTCGGTCCTTATATATAATATAAGTGACAAATTTGATTAAAATGAAAAATGAAATTAAAGACACCGGAAATCTTTAATTTTATTAACGTAAATTATAATTAATACAATACATAAATGATGAAAAAAAGTTATTAAGTTAAATGCTTGAGTTTCCCTTCAAGAAGACTAGCATTTCAAAATGGCTGTCACTGCACTGAGCCCTGACCTTTTCGGCTTGAGGACGTCCTTCCCCAAAGAGAAGAGCCTCTCCACGGCGGCACTGGATGGGATAGGCGTGTTAAACTTGATGAACAAGTCCTTCAGGTGTTGAAACAAGTTTCAGTTCAGTCTCAGTCTCTTTCTGAGTCTTCTGGAGGAAACGATCCATCTTCTTTAGAACTTCAAATAATCACTAAACACACTAAAATCACTAAAAAAGACCGTCCGGAATTGCTTAAAAATGGACCGTCGCTCCTCATTTCGGTCCTCACTGAGAAAAGGACCGACTTTCCCGCTCACGGTCCTTAAAAAGGACCGAGTTCCTGAGTTCGGTCCTTTTGGAACTCGGTCCTGCCCACCTTTGTATATATATATATATATTACACATTATATACACACATGTTAACCCCTCCGTCTATGGCCTTGGGTGGTTCGAAGTCGACGGGGGTTCTGGTTAGGAGGCAGCAACGGATTTGTTACAATAGTTTCTTCTATAATACTCTCCGAGTTCTTCTGTAATGGTTCAGAGGATTCCGTGAAAACTTACTAAATTCTTTGAAGATTCCCTGATGCTTCTCATAACGTATCGGGAAATTATTTTTCTCTACTTTACTAAGTTCTCTGAAGAGAGCCAAACTCGAAGGGAAAAAATAAAAAGTTTCTCTCACTGTAATTTACTTCTAAAAATGTACAGGTAGTGCTCTGAATTTACAGGGGTAGAGGTTCGACCTCTTTCGACCATGGCTCAGGCCGGAATCAAAAAAATTAAGGAGGCAAGGAGCATCTGCCCCCTCCTCGCTGAGAGGCTGCTAACAAGGGAGTAAGTGAAGTCAAGAAGAAAAAGTAGTAGTTATTTTACAATTACATGCTTTATATATAATCTAAATTTTGGGGGAGTGCAGGTTGAAGGTTAAGTTTCCCCCTTTAAACACATGATCAGATTTTTGAAAGATTCCAAATAAAAATTAAAAAATGATAAAAAATAATCGTATTTTCGCCGAGTATACATTTCTAAAGGGAGACATAATTTCGGAGTAGTACATTGAGTACAATCTAAGTATATCACCGAGTACATTGTAATTTTGGTTTACAACATCTACAGATGCCTTGGCTTCTGTAGATCTGTAGAACAACTATGATTATAATTACGGATTAATTCACATTCACTTATTATCGTTAATTACAGTTTCATTAAGTACATTAATTACATTATATTAAATTATTAGTTAATTATAGTTTCATTAAAGTACATCAATTACATTATATTAAAATATTACAGTTAATTACAATTAAACAGTTAACCATAGCTTTGTTTTGTCTTCACAGTGTTTCATATTTATAGACAATTAAGATGTTAGGAATATAACACAAAGTACATGGGCACATACGGTGTATGTGTGTATATATATATAAATATAAATATATATAAAACATAACACACAATCATGTTTTATAAATTCGAGGCAAGCGAGAGGAGATTTTTATCTTAGAAGCGCTCGCTTTTGCTGTGGTTAGCGGAATTGGACCACTTGCATAAGCATTTATGAATATCTTGCCAAAAGTAAAATAATTGAAAGAAAAAGTAAAAAGAATACATGTGGACATATTTACATGTACGTAACTATGTACGTAATCATGATCATCAGGGGACATGTACGAATGCACAAAGTATTGTACACATATTGGTAGTCGCACAATAGGTTGACAATAGGTAGGTCGATGAATGAATAATTAATTAATACAAGTAATAAAGGATAACGGTCAAAATAAGTTATGGATGTATGAATGAACAACATATAAATAATGACGTATAGAGTGTAAAGTTTTTATTATTATGTTAAAGAATTTACCATACATTAAATATGAAAGATATCCACATACTAAATACGTGATTCAGTATTCAAGGTATGGAAAACGTGAAGGGAATTAAGTTACTTTATGACGTCATATAGTTATTCAAATTATGTCATACGTACAGTGTAAATCATTATTGGGAGAATTTAGAAGAGATGAATTAGAGAAATACAGTAATGAATAAAGAAGTACAAACAAGGGTTCCAATCATGCCATATGCAATATGTATGCATAATCTAATAAAATTTAAGGATGAGGGTTAGATGCAAGACAACCATAATTAATTATAATAAATTCTCTAACAAATTAAAAATGGAAAGATGGATACGACTAAACCATAGAAATGGTAGGTCGGTTGTGAGACGACACTGAAAAAAAATAGAAAGCAAAAATCGAAATTCTATCCAAACTCGCATCAGGCGACTTTGGTTCCTCATGTAAAAATAAACATTCAAACATAAAAACCATACAAACATAAGTACTGTATGAAGACAATGAATATAAAGATCCATATAAGAATTATATAATGATTATATAGGAATTATTCATTGTTCATTTTTACACACACAGATCTTGCTCTCTCTGGGCTAACCTCCAGGAAGGTGTACAGTCCTGGTGGGGTTCCTCCTATTCTTCTCAAGAACAATGCTTCTATGTTGAGACACTGCCTAGGCAAACTCTTTCGGATATGTCTTTCATCTGGTACTTTTCCTTCCTGCTGGAAGTTCGCTTTCATTCAGCTTGTCCCAAAAAAGGATGACCACTCTCAACCCTCCAACTATCATCCAATAGCCTTAATATCTTGCCTTTCTAAAGTTTTTTAATCTATCTTTAATAGGAAGGTTCTTAAACTCCTCTCTGCTCTCAATCTTTTTTCATATCGTCAGTATGGGTTTTGTAAGGGACGTTCTACTGGCGATCTTGTTTCATATCTTTCCGACTCTTGGGTGGGGTGGGGGAGCAAAAAGCTTGATATTCGTCAGAATGAACAATTTGGATGGAAGCAAAACTACTTTTTTTAAGAAATGTTCAGTATATATATATATATATATTAGTATTGTATTAACGCGTAATAAACACGTCCTCAATAAGTAGATAAAATAGTGAGAGAACAGTTTACTACTATTCAAAGTAAAAGTTTTCGATACTTCACGTATCATCTTTCAGCTGTACACTGAAGAGCTAATGGCAAGTTTAGTCCTTAAATACAGAAGGGTTGGGACTAGGTGATTGGGGCGTGGCTTGTTATCACCTTCCTAATCTCCATATAAATCTATATAGTTTCCTTTTGATAAACTGAAGTTTGGAAGAGTTTCAATTAAAGCAGACTCGACTATTAAAACTTTTGATAGAATTATTTTAATAAATAACTATTTTGATTTTATTACAGTTAATAGAGTGAGACGTGGAAAAATTGCATTGCATTCGTTAGCAAACCTGACGTCTTTCTCGCGCTCCTTCAGTCGTTCTTCAAGTTTGTATGCCCGTTTATCGGGTATAATTTTATCACAGTTGTTACGAGGGATTTTGTATACTCCTACGCGGCTTTATCACACGTATCGTCTTTTTATTAATATACTAGCTGCTAACTGTCCGTGGGAAATCGAAGGCAGTTTTATAATTAATATTTCTGAGAAATTTCTTACCATTCTCCGAATGTTTATGTATGGTACAACAATATATTTGCGATAATTATATACAATTTCATCATTATTATTGTTGGCATCATCATTATGGTTACAGTAATTGTGTCATTCCTATGTTCATTACATGCGAAATTTCTTTGACTGATAATAATAAGCGTCATTAATAAAATGTTTTGGATCATGTAAAGCACTGACGATATCGTTTATGTTTTCGATTTCAGAATATATATACACACACACACCTTTGGTTAGCTTCTGCTCGAATTGTTCATTCTGACGAAGGTCAAGCTTTTCACTCCACCTTAGACCTACAGTTTAACGTGAAATTCGACCACGCCCCACCAGCATCCCAGCGCCTTAACCACCAGGCCACCCAGGGTACCCATTTATCTACCAACCACTTTCTTTATTGCGTGGAAGGATGAACAGATGGGTTTTGCTGCGCGCCGGCTGCCGTCACCGGTCTCGATCCCGGGACCGATGGATTCGTAGTCAGCGACGCGGAATCGAAACCCAGTAACGGCAGACGGCGCGCAGCAAAACCCAGCTGTTCATCCTTCCACACAATACACAAAAAAAAAAAATTGATTGGTAGATAAATGGATACCCTGGGTAGCCTATTGGTTAGGTGAGTGACAAGCTTGACCTTCGTCAGAATGAACAATTCGGGCGGAAGCAGAGCCAAGGTTAACCAAGGTTATATAAACTTGGTAACCTTGGTGTTTGCTTCTACCTAAATTGTTAATTCTAACGAAAGTCAAGCTTGTTGCTCCACATTAGACCTATGGCTTAACGTTGAATCCGAACCACGACCCATCACTGGTGGTCAGAAGTTACAAACTCCTCCCCCGGACTTGATCTCATGACCTCCCGATCAGCAGACCAGCGTCATAAACGAGCTATCCAGGGTATATATTTATCTACTAACTAATTTTACTGTATGGAAGGATGACATCTGGTGAGCTGTGGGCCGCCTGTCATCGCTGGGAATCGAACCTGGGGCTGGTGGATTCATAATCAACAATGCTAACCACTACTCCCAGTATATATATTATATATATATATATATATATATATATATATATATATATAATATATATATATATATATATATATATATAATATATATATATATATATATATATGAAGTAGAAGTAGAAGCGTAGAAAATACCGTCTGTAAATATACTACGCAAAAGGGTACTGCAGATATCGGGATGGGCAATGCATCTATGCACATCCCACATTATGTAACACACACTACACAAGAGGATATTGCAAATTTGAAAAAAAGTGCAAGTTCCACCATCTTACTGTCTGCAACACCTATGCAAGATACGGGAGGTGCAAATACGGACAAAAATGCCGTTATCACCACTCTCAAAGGAACCCGACAGGTGAGCTGACGAAACCAGCAACAAAGAGTACTACCAATTTTTTAGATCTAGCCCACGCAATTCAACTATTGAATGCCATCCAACTAACACAAAGCCAAATGACAAATACAGGGGATCCGAGACCCGTACAGAAGGCATACAGAAAGACATTACATGCGATATCGGGACAAAGGTTATCGAAACAGATAAAGAGAGGAAAATTCTCGGAGGATCACAAGGCAACGAAACCGGCACCACCATTGGAAAATGAATTGGAAACACAAGTATGTAGAAATGAAAGGGAAAAAATAAAAATAATCCTAGCCAACATTCAGGGCCTTAAACCAAACCATTCCCCGGACAAAATTTTATACCTGAAAGAACTCGTGCAAGAAACCGGAGCAGATTTTACAAGAAACGCGTTCTTTGAAGAAGAACTACAAGGGGAAAGTATAACGGACTTCGACTTTACGACAGATGATATTACACAAGCTATAAGGAAACTAAAAGCACACTCAGCGGCAGGACCGGACAAATGGAATGCCACACTGATCAAAAACTGCAATAATGCAATCGCTGAGCCCCTATGTTGGATATGGAGACGATCACTAGACACGGGAGAAATACCGGGCATCCTGAAGAGCGCGAACATAATCCCAATATATGAAGGAGATCGATCCGAGGCCAAAAACTATAGGCCAATGTCGCTTACATCTCATCTCACTAAAATATTTAAAGAATAGTTAGACAGAAAATCTATGACTTTTTGGAAACTCAGAAAAAATTAAATGATAACCAACATGGGTTCGGTCAGGCAGATCATGTCTATCACAACTAATTGAACACTACAACAACATTATTAATGCACTGGAAAGTAATGAAAACTATGATGTAATATACACAGACTGCCAAAGCGTTCGACAAGTGTGACCATGGAATCATAAGACATAAAATGAAATATATGGGAATAACAGGAAAAGTAGGGAAATGGATATATAATTTCCTTAGTGAGCGGCGGCAAGTCGTTACAGTACAAGGAGTATCTTCATCAGAATCAGAGGTCCTCAGCTCAGTACCACAAGGAACAGTATTAGCTCCACTACTCTTCATAATCATGCTAACTGACATAGATGAGGACGTTACCAGATACAGCACAGTAACATTCTTTGCCGATGACACAAAGATCAGTAGAAAAATGAGAAACCCAGAAGGTATATGATCTCTACAAACCCGACATGAACAGAATCTACAAGTGAACGGAAGACAAAAATATGAAGTTTAACACTGAGAAATTTCAGCTGTTACGGTACAGAAAAAGAGAGGACCTAAAATCTATGGAACATAATACCCCAAATGGACAGGAAATTCAAAGAAATTCTAATGCAAAAGATTTAGGGGTTGTAATGACTGATGATGCGCAATTTGAAACACAAAATAAGATAGCAGTAAACGGAGCAAAGGGAATAACTGGGCAGATACTGAGAACCTTTAAACGAAGGGATAGGAATACTGTATAATGATTCCTCTACTGAAAACACTGATCATACCCAAACTGGAATACTGCTCGGTCCTAACATCCCTATATAAAAAAAAGAGGACATTAGACAGCTAGAAGGGATTCAGAGAAGCTTCACAGCCAAGATCAACGGGTGCAAAGAACTAAATTACTGGGAAAGGTTACGCGAATTAAACCTATATTCACTGGAAAGGAGAAAAGAGAGATACCATTATTTACACTTGGAAAATAATGGAGAAACTAGTAGTCCCTAATCTTACTCTGAACCCTGTAACTCCCCAAACAACAGTGGAAAGTAGAAAAGGAAGCCAGTGTCGTGTTCCCAAATTAAAGTCTAGACAGGGAACATTCTTAACCCTGAAAGAAAATAGTTTTGTTGTGAGAGGACCAAAACTGTTTAATCAGCTGCCCAAAAACCTAAGGAACACGAATAATATTGCGGTGGACATCTTCCAAAGCAAATTAGACGCCTGGCTCAGAACAATCTCCGATGAGCCGGGCGTACCTGGCTATGTGAGGCAGAGAGTACAAGAAACCAGCTCACTACTTCACCAGGCAAACTCGAGAGGAGGGGCGACAAGCTTGACCTCCGTGAAATGAGGAATCATATCACGGAACATTTGAAAGGTTGAAAGGTATACAGTGCTTTTTTTGTAAAAAAAGAGGTGCCGGTACTCATATCTTGATGAATTGTAAAATTCCTCTCCCACCCTTGCCCTCTTCCTGCGCCCCCTGCCCCTTCTCGTCAGCCAACGAATTGTCATGTGAATTTGTTGTTCCCGCCAAATGAGTCAGTCGAGATGGGAACGTTAATTTATTAGAGCGGACGTGTGTCAACGTCGCTCTGGAAAAAAAAAGGTGCCGGTACGCCGTACCGGCGCGTACCGTCACAAAAAAGCCCTGTATATATATATATATATATATATATATATATACGAGGAGTGATCAAACAGTATCGATAATTTTATTGCTACGGACAAATGAATGCAAATAAGAAATAACCGTTTACATATGTGAGTCTTCCTGCTCTCTGGCGTCTGCAGTCTGAAGCAAACTCTGCTACCATGAGTCAGTAATTGGTTGGAGCGTTTAAAGGAAGGGTGTTTTTTTGCAGTACGTCTAAATCTCGGAAATGGAGGAACGCGCGTGCCAAACATGGAAAATCTGCATCGGAGAAACATCGCTTGAAGACAAGGAACGTAGTGGCCGCCCTTCCACTTCTCATTACGGATGAAAATGTCCAACAGATTCGATTTCTAGTACGAACAAATGTTTCTCCATTTTTAAACTTTTTGTGCCATTTGTAAACGTTAGCTACACTGAGAGCATCATTTCCAAAAGCTGTTTTAATCATTTCGTTCGTCTCCGAACGCACGTTGCTCCATTTCCGAGATTTAGACGTACTGCAAAAACACACCCTCCCTTTAAGCACTCCAACCAACTACTGACTCATGATAGCAGATTTTGCTTCAGACTGCAGACGCCAGAGGGTAAGAAGACTCGCATATGTAAACGGTCATTTCTTATTTGCATTCATTTGTTCGTAGTAATAAAATTGTCGATATTTTTTATCATATATATATATATATATATATATATATATATATATACACACACAGTGTGTGTGTGTGTGTGTGTGTGTGTGTGTGCTCGTGACGAATCCATTGGCCCGGGTTCGATTCCTGGCATGGACAGCCGACACGCAGTTCACACCCAGCTGTTCAGCCTTCCATTCGATTGTAAATAAATGAGTATCATAAAAACCACTCAAATGAGGCGAGCGGGATGCTGCAAAGGGATCGAACACAGGTCGAACCTGAACATATATATATATATATATATATATATATATGAAAAATTATTTCACGAAAGTGACACGTGAAAAATATTTATGATGAATAAAAACACGAAGGGAAAAGAAACACAAAGGGGTGCTCAAGCGCTTTCGTCTAATGACATCCTCAGGAACACTCAGTGTTCCTGAGGATGTCATTAGACGAAAGCGCTTGAGCACCCCTTTGTGTTTCTTTTCCCTTCGTGGTTTTATTCATCATATATATATATATATTATACACTCGGACTATAGTGGATTTAATTATCCCAGAAGAGTTCCTTGTTCCATGCACTGTCTGTGTGTATCATAAAAAACTCAGGGGACCATTCTGAGTTCATTCCCTTATATATATATATATATATATATGTATATATATATATATATATATATATATATATATACACATACTGTATATTATTTTTCCTGACTAGATGTACTTCTGAATACACGAAAGACCTTGGAATTTTTTTTTTCCTGTGGGTTTGCATCATATATATATATATATATATATATATATATATATATATATATATATAGCAGAGGAGGGGCGACAAGCGTGACCTTCGCGAAATGAGAAGTCATCGCGCGGAACCTTTGTAAGGTTGTAAGGTAAGGTATATATATATATATATACACACACACACACACACACACACACACACACACACACGAGGGTAATTCAATAAGTATCCGCACTTTTTTTCACAATTTTATTTTCACATCTGATAGATTATAAACACATCACTTCTCAACATAGTCTCCCTGTTTCTCAATACACTTAGTCCAGCGATCTACAAGCTTCCTAATGCCATCACAAAAGAATGTTTTTGGCTGTGTGCGTAGCCGGTCACGCACCGCTTCCTTCATCATCGCCAGTTGACAGAAGAGCACAAGCGTAATCGTATGGACGTCTGCTCTCGTCTTTTGGCGCGGTATCATAATGAAGGTGAAAACTTTTTGGAGCGCATTATCACTGGAGATGAAACCTGGATCCATCACTATCAACCAGAAAGCAAACGACAAATGGCAGAGCATGCAACGGAAGCATCCAACATCTCCCGGTGCAAAGAAGTTCAAAGCGCAGCCATCAGGAGGTAAAGTTATGCTAACACTGTTTTGGGATACACGAGGCCCTATCCTTGAACATTATCTAGAGCAGGGGTGGGGAACCTTTTTTCATTGGAAGGCCGCATTTCATTTAACCAAGACCCTATTAGGCCGCATGCTGAGTATTTAACATATACAGTACAACAAAATGTCATATTTTAGTCTACAATCTACATATTTACTAATTTTAAATCAAACTTGATAATACGTGAGGGCTTTTATAATAAATACAAAAATTCAGCAAGTGCACATTTATTTTTGGGGGGAATAATTGACAATAGAACTAATATTAAGTGAAAAATTATATTAAGTGAAATGATGTTAATATGATATTAAGTGAAAAATTATATTAAGTGAAATGATGTTAATATGATATTAAGTGAAAAATTATATTAAATGAAATGATGTTAATATGATATTAAGTGAAAAATGATATTAAGTGAAATGATGTTAATATGATATTAAGTGAAAAAGTGATAAACCATTTAATGACTTTTTTGTGACTGCTTATTGCGGGACGGGAGTCGTACATTTGGTTCCAACATCGTTGACCGTAGTTTTAGTTCGTCCTCCAGGTGAATATTCGTCATCTGAGATCTCAAGCGCGTTTTGATTTGAGTCACCGTTGATTCACAACAGTAGGTTGTGCCGAAACAAGACAACATTCGACGAGCATGTTGGCGCAGACGTGGGTATTCAACGGCACTTTTCCATATTTCAACAGGATCCTTCTTAGTATCAAATAGAGACAAGGATATTATCTTCTAATAGCTCAATCAACTCCATCTGTAAATCTTCAGGTGCTTTGGAGACATCAACCAGGTGTGGTTCGAAAGCTAGTTTCAGTGTGAAGTCAAGTTTCTCAAAATCTTCAAATCTTTCATCGTATTCTTCAATCAGGGAGTCTAGGACAGCTGTATATTCTTTCACATCGCATTCCCTTAATGATTTGCTTGTATCTTCTTCATCAATTACCTTTGCCAGTTCAGGGAAGTGTTCAGCTGAAAGTTCCGATCGGGTAAGGATAGTTTTGAAAAAGCGCAACTTCCTCCGAAAAGCCTGGATTTTTTGCCACATTTCAAATATGGATTTAGTTTTACCTTGCAAAGAAATATTCAGGTAATTTTGCTTTGACATTACGTCATACAAAAATGCAACATTTCTGCAGAAATCCTTTTTTGACAATTCACATGGTTCATTGAGTTCCTCAAAAAATCTTGTGATTTGTTTTCGCAAAGACAAAAGTTTTTCAAAGACTTGCCCTTGTGACAACCAGCGCACTTTAGAATGATACGGAAGATCCACAGTGAATGTTTCATCATCAAGCATAAGCATATTGCGAAACTGGCGATGTCGTGATGCATTTGCTCTAATGTAGTTCACAATTCGTATAACTTTACTTAATGTGTCACTTAAAACAGTAGATTTGGCACAGAGATTCTGTTGATGCAAAATACAGTGAAAGGAAATCAAGCTATCTGGATTTGGCAGTACTTTTTGTAGTAGCACAACAAATCCTGCACATTTTCCTCTCATGGAAGTTGCACCATCTGTGCATACACTTACTAAATTACATAAATTCAGTTTCGCTTCACGGCATTTTTCTTTGAAGAGAGACAAGACGTCAATTCCACGTGTCTTCCCCGTAAGGGTACCCAAAGCCAGTAACTCCTCGTAGCATTGAAAATCTGCAGTTATAACACGAATAAAAAATGACGCTTGCGCTGAGTCAGTAATATCAGTGGACTCATCCAAGGCAATCGAATAATAAGTATTTTCGCTTTGGCATATTGTATGAAGTTGTTCAGTTACATTGAGGGCTAATTCATGTTGCCGATCAGTTATGGTCCTTCTTGAAAGAGGTAGTTGTTTGTATTTGTTAACTTTGTCTGAATCTAAAGAGGCTACAACTTCAACAATGCATTCTTTTATGATTTCCACATCACTATATGGCTTACCTCTTTTTCCAAGTATATATGCTACTTTATAAGTTGCTTCAGTGATCCTTCTTGAAAGAGGTAGTTGTTTGTATTTGTTAACTTTGTCTGAATCTAAAGAGGCTACAACTTTAACAATGCATTCTTTTATGATTTCCACATCACTATATGGCTTACCTCTTTTTCCAAGTATATATGCTACTTTATAAGTTGCTTCAGTGATTTCAGTCCCTAGGCCTGACATCGTTTTAAATACTTGCTGTTGTTGCTGCTTTTGAAGTTTCATCTTCGTAAGTGCAGACTTTCGGGGTTCTCCTTCCAATATAGCATACTTGTGGTTCTTATGAGTCGCATAATGCTGATATGCATTGTGTTTCTTCACTGTTGCAATTATGGCGTTGCAGAGCAAACACAGCATTTTATCTTTTTCAGCAACTATGGAATACTCTGTTCTCTTCCTTTAATTTTCTTTTCACAGTTTTTGACATGATTGGGGTACCAGAAAATTTATAAATAAAAATGGTACACGAATTGATCAAAGATTTACAGTTTTAAAGGAAACAAGCGTACGTGTCACTATCGGAGAATCGTCAGTAACTGTCATCCCCAGTCGAGTTGATCGTTGATAGGTAAGGGCGTAAGCCGTAAGGCAACGCTGCCAGTTTCAACTGGCAGCGTTGCCATATTTCCTATTCTTCAAGCCATAAAGAATGCTTGTATGTGTAAGAAGCAGTGAAGCTGAAACCATGATCTAATGAAATAGCCTAAAGCCCTAAAGGGGTATCAGTTGCTGTCCATTATCGTACGGTATGAATTCTGAATGTCAAACAGGCAGAAGGCCGCAACTAGTACCCCAAAAGGCCGCATGCGGCCTTAAGGCCGCAGGTTCCCCACTCCTGATCTAGAGCGTGGAACTACAGTAACAAGTGCATTGTATTCTGACATGCTTCGGAATGAGTTAAAGCAAGCAATTCGCACAAAACGGAGAGGGAGATTGTCGGAAGGTGTTATCCTGTTACACGACAATGCGCGCCCTCATACCGCTGCACAGACTAGAAAATGCCTTCAGGAACTTAAATTTGAAGTTCTCGACTATCCAGCCTACAGTCCAGACTTGACACCTTCGGATTTTTACCTGTTTGGACCACTAAAAGACGCTTTGAGAGGTCAGCGATTCCAAGGCGATGATGACCTGAAGGAGGCGGTGCATGACTGGCTACGCACACAGCCAAAAACATTCTTTTGTGATGGCATTAGGAAGCGCGTAGATCGGTGGACTAAGTGTATTGAGAAACAGGAAGACTATGTTGAGAAGTGGTGTGTTTATAATCTATCAGATGTGAAAATAAAATTGTGAAAATAAAAAGTGCGGATATTTATTGAATTACCCTCGTATATATGCCTTGGTGGTGGCGTAGTGGTTAGCGTCGCTGACTACGAATTCATCGGCCCCGTCGTCGGGACTCGGCAGCCGGCGCGCGGCAAAACCCAGCTGTTCATCCTTCCACACAATAAAGAAAGTGGTTGGTAGATAAATGGGTACCCTGGGTGGCCTAGTGGTTAAGACGCCGGGCTGCTGGCGGGGCGTAGTTCGGATTCCACGTTAAACTGTAAGTATAAGGTGGAGTGAAAAGCTTGACCTTCGTCAGAATGAACAATTCGGGCAAAAGCTAACGAAAGGTTAACGAAAGTTTATAAACTCGTGAATATGTTTATGATACAGGGTTGGAAACTACTGTAATAATTCACGGCCATAAAATAGCCTGTGTACATATTTCCCTTCTATAAATGCATTCAGGGAAAGCTGGAAGCAAAATATTTATGATAAAAGTAGATAAAGAAAAAATTCTCTCTCTCTCTCTCTCTCTCTCTCTCTCTCTCTGGCTATCTTCACACATCTACGTCTTCACATACAGAGTTACTGTTTACACTTTTTACCTTAACATTTAAAAGAAACTTGACATGAAAATAGAAACAGAATACTTACGAAATGCGTGTTCACTTATTGTATAAACTCGATCAATATTAACACAAAAAAGCTATTAAATAAATTGTGAAATTAACGTGGTATAAAATTATGCAAACTCGAACGTACTTCAGTTTTAAATGAATATTTTGGCTCTTTCACCAAAATTAACTTATCTGAAAGAATCACAATTGCCGCACCTTTGCGGTTAAAACACTTGAAAACAATGTTTGGAGATTTTATTCCAGATTAAAAACACGATTTTTTTGTTGTTGTTTTTTTACGACCTGATCGATCAAATTATATCATTTCAATTATAATTGGTCACAATATGGCGCAAAAGTGATTAAAATTGCAAAAAAATGGAAATTTAAAATTAAAAACAGGCTAATACAAATATATATATATATATATACACACACACACACACACACTTATATTGTTATAAACAGGCTACAATAAATCTTATTCGTTCGGGAAGAGATTTCAGTCATGTGTTACTCAAGCTACATTTTATACAAATAAAAAAAACAAATATTATAATAGGTCTTTCTTTCTGTGTGTGTGTAAACTTGATTGTTGTTCTCAGAATCCTTGGCAATGATTTTTCAGTATATAATTTTTTTTATAAACTATATATATATATATATATATATATATATTATATATATATATATATGACCAGTAAAATGCTGAATGAAGAGTTTTGGAAATTGTTTTAAAGTCTGAAACAAATTGATAAGAAAAATGTGAGTAAAAGATTTTCCAAGAAATGAAACGAAATGATTTTCAGTATTATAAAAAATCCATTTTGTGTATAAACAAAAAAATATAAATAATTTTATTACACATTTTAATTTTTTTGTTTATTAAATAGTTTAAGAAAAATTATTAATGGAAATAGATTTTTATAACCGAAATTATCATACGTAGTTTCATGATATACGTGTATGTCTGTCTGTCTCTCTCTATTTACCATCCATCCAATGCCATTAGGATGCCCTCATTAAGATAAAATCTGGTCGCACCTGATCAAACTTAATGATGGATTTTTCACCTCAGTCTTACCTGAGGAGAATTTTTTTTTTCTTGGAAAAGGGACTAATGTCTTCATCTATGAAGTTTTTTTTTTGTTTTGGTTTTTTTTCGTAATTTTATTTGTTTTGAGTTTGTTTCACTTCATTTATTTTTTATTATTTCTTCCATCTGTTTCCTCGAATTTACCGCGGATGAAAAATTCACCTTTTGTAATTAGGTTGTAACTGCGATATGATAAAGGTTACGATACATTTTTTTTTTTCTTTTTTGCTGGGCGACATGGCTGCCTACATGATGGGTGCGTGTATGTCAAAATCTGTCTGTACCCGTTTCTTTTTCTGTCTCTATCTGGTTACTATACACATGCTTCCTTATTTGTTTGTTTGTTTATATGTATTTTGTCTGATATATTATATATATATATATATTATATATATATATTCAACCTAACTTAATGTAACCTAACCACAAACACCTTAATTACTCGACCTGCATGGCCTAACCTTATACAATAGTTTGAGTTACATTAAGTTTCGATGATCTGGTCTTTCGACAGTTTGGTCACTCGACTCCTGTTCCACTTCGACTCCTGTACCCATAAAAAGTACAGGAAAAAAATTACAGAAAACATCTTTAGTGAGCGAGAATTTTTGTTTAAAAGGATCAAATTTTTATTCAGAGGAAAAATACATACAAAATGCGATGTTATTTGTTTATTAGTACAATATACTGTACAGCTTAAGCATTTGAAATATTGCGTGGGGTAATAATGATAATTATGATGATAATGTTTAGGGTTTAACGGTTTAACCTCCTTCGCAACATCTCTACAAGGTCCTATGACGGAGAGGACCTACAATTTTACGTATGGATCTGAACCATGGATTATCTCAGTAAGGAAACACCCCGAGAAACAACTTTATCGCCGAAATTTGAAGTAGGATTTGAAACTAAACCCTATGACCTTCAATTTAACAGCCTAACGGTTTTGCCAACCCTGGCAGATTTGGAATGATGTAAATCAGTGATGTAGGACTCGAGACTACTTCTTTCTAGTCTCAGTCTCGGCCATTGTGGTCTCGACTACATCACTGATATAAATACATATTATTCTTATATCCCGTAATATAGGATATAAAGATAACTAACTGGAAAACATTAATTACATGGATATTTTTTCACGCAAAATTATAGCATTCAAGTACTTAACTTATTGCAGTGAGAAGTCACACACAAGTAATAAGTATATATTTTAAAAGTATTCATATTAATTTTATATATTTTATATTCACTTATATAAAATGAATTATTTAAAAAAGAAGTCACAACTACAGAAGACGGAGAGAGAGAAAAAGTATATTGGTAAACTACTGTTGATTAAAGTTCGACATGTTAAAACGAGGTACGATGTTTGTGGAAACTCTATTTCACATAATTGTTTAACACGAGGTATTGATCAGTGAAAATTATATATACTGATAATAATAAGTGTCTTATAATGGTGAAGGGTGTCTGATATTTTAGATAATATTGCTTTTCACACATCTGGTTCTCTGGATGAAGAGAGGGTATTTCCTGCAATGCCCATCTTCTAATTTAGTTGGTGTACAAAATTGCTGGGTATAGTTGTATTCGATAGGGAATGATTGGATTGACTGAATGGCCGAGGAACATATTGTGATAGTTCATTTTATAAGCGACTTAGTCTTATGGTAGTTAACTCTTAAATATGGATAAATACGACTTTGATATAACTGTTTGAGAGTGTTTGTAAGCATTTTCTTATGGATTACTTCAAAAGCGTATTTTATTCTTTACCTTCCATGTTTCGGGGAGGAGTGAACGAGTCACACTGCGTAAGAAGCGAGCTTCGGGAAATTGTTTTTATAGGTTTAAATTATACTTGGCAAACCGGCAGTGGTTTCGCGCAACGATTCCTCATTGCCCAAAGGTCAGGTTCGTGGCCTTGTTTCTATACAGAGTTGGCTTAGTTGAGTTGTACATTCGACTCATCTGGTATTGTCCTGAGCCAAATGGCTATAGTTTTCTTTCCAATGTGCTATCACCACCCCAGTACTATTAAGTCTTTTGGCAATCTATTAACTAATTATGGTGCTCTAACTGCAAGACTAATTTCCTTCAAAGTTGAGGTCCTTTTCCCCTTCTCCCCTCCCCCGTTCTTTCTCTCTTAGGAGTCAAAATCTCTGAATAGACGTTTCCAGTTTCAGGGATGCTATTTGGGTGTACAGCGTAGGATTGTTAGTAGGGTTTAAGAAAATCGCGGTATATTTAATCTAACTAACTAGAGCATAATTTCATAGTTCTAGGTAGTTTAATGTTTCATTTTGCCAACAGATGTAGTAGGAGGCATTGACCTGGTCTGGTTTAAAAACAATGGGAGTTCTCAGATGATACACCATTTGTAGAGACGAGAAACTTGATGGGAACTCTCGAACAGACATTCACTTTCATGGATATTATTTGGCGCAGTTTTAAAAATGTGTAAAAACAAAAAAAAAATCGCACATGTTTTATACTGTCAAGATATTTCTTAAATTGGGGAGGTTCTAGCCAGCTGGAGGTGGCTCTGGATGAGTGCTACCTTTCCTAAGTAATTTCAGTGTGAAGGATAACAGTATAAGTAACTTTAAAAAGTCAGTCTCTCGGTACGATGGCCTTTGGCATTCATCGAAGAAATAACTCGACGATGAAATTATGACGTATATAAATAAATAAATGAACAAAACCTTCGCAAAAATTCATGGCGTTTATTAGATTTAGTCCAGTGTTTCATGCTATCCTTTATTTTCCATTGCCCACTAATGAGTAATTGGGTACACGAGATTCATGGTGTGAATGAACTCCGAAGCTATTCTTTTCATTATACATTTTCCTACTTTCCTATAAATCTTCTTGCGCAACTTTTTTCTGTCAGCAGTGGCTGGCGGAGGAGGGGGAGCCTTCTCTATATTATACTTTACTACTACTAATACGGTTTATATATGCGAAAGCGTGACACGTTTACATGTATAAGCAGTGTATAAAGGTTTTCAGTATTCTTTAATGTAATTTTTTTTTCTGTCTCCCTTCCTGGGCTAGCCTAGAGTGGATTTTAGGGTCTTTTTCAGTTTGTAACTCTGTATATTAGCACTGTTTCAAAATTCGCTGACGACACCAAGTTCTTTTCCCGTGTGGGCAGTGCGAAAGGTATCCTAAAATTCAAAACATAGATCGGCTTGCCGAGTGGTGGACGATTTGGCAAATGCCTTAACGTAGACAAATGCAAAGTGATGCACACATGGACCAGGAAATGACGCGCTAACTATTGGCTACATAGACGGGAACTTACAACAGTCAATATGGAAAAGAACTCGGGGTCTATTTGTAAAAAGTGATTCCGCGTTTTCTAAACAAGGAGTTGAAGTTGAAAGGAAAAAATGTAATAAAATACTGGGCTTTATAAAAAGGCAATTCTCGTACCGTAGCAAAAACGTTATTCTCTCTCTCTCTCTCTCTCTCTCTCTCTCTCTCTCCGCAGGGAGTATAAAGGTTATGACATTTTTTCTGAATGTTGTAAACTTTATACGTGGGGTGTGACAGCCCTCCGGTCCCGAGTCGTGGGATTCTAGAGAAATTGGCTGCCAGTTTCTTTAGGTTCTCTCTCTCTTTCGGGACGGCGGGTAAAGTATGTTGTACAATCCTGTCCCGTGGGTTACTGGAACCCCATCCCATCCCTACTCTGTCCTTTTAGCTTACATTAAGGATGTTCTCCTCTGACTGGGAAAAAAAAAAAAAAAAAACTTTTCTTTTTGTATAAAGTATTTTTCTCTTCTTTTACTATTAGGACCCTACTGCTACCTCATGCGTGGGAAGAGAGGCTTTGGAACCCCTATAAATAACGCCATTTAACGCCCGTAGGTTGTGAGAGACTGGGATGGAGGGGTCCCAGGCGTAGGGGCGCGATGCTAGTGCCCCGTTAAGCCCATTCCTAACGCGTAATGGCCTGACCAGCCCCCTGCGACCGTTCTTTGGTGACCAATTGATGGTGCTTGGCTGTACTGCTCTGAGGTGAGAGAGCTTTACTGCCCAGCTGGCTGCCAGGCCAGCGTAAAGTCACGGGCGTAGACTCTGGGTCTGGTGGGATATCCCTTGAACACTGGATTCTAAGAGTTTGGCCGCTTGTGAGTGACTAGTAAGACTTAGTAAGGGGCTGCATCTCGCTGGCGCTCCTGGCGGAAAATCCATGATGCCTGCGTCGCGAGTGTTTGTCAGTTGGTAGCTGCGACACGTTTGGGATTGTCCGGCCCTGGGGAGACCTTTGGTCGGTGCGGCAGCAGCGAGAGGTGTAGTCTTCTGGAAGGGATGAACGTCACTTGCAAGTAGGTGGATGCGTCTACGCGCGGGATGAATTCACCCCCACCCCCTTTTTTATATACTGGTCAGAACGTTTTTGATTTTTCATTGCTAGAACGCTTTATCTTATTCAGAGTATTCAGAAAAAAAAAGAGAGAAAATATGGCAGGGCCAGCTAAATTGAAAGCAGAATGCTTTAAATGTAAAGTTAATCATTGGTGCGTTGACTTCCCTGAAGGTAGTATCAGCGATATCACATCCCTTAGTGTATGTTTGTTTTGTAAACTTAGAGACAACCACGAAAAGGAAGTTAAAGAGCTAAAGGAATTAGTAAAAAAGCTTAGAGACAACCACGAAAGGAAGTTAAAGAGCTAAAGGAATTAGTAAAAAAGCTTGAAGCTAGGGTCGTCGCACTGGAAATCCAACCCAGTGGACAAGATCAAACTAAAAACACACCAGCAGATTTAAACTGTAAGATTAAGCATCTAGAACAAAGCGTGGCACGCTTGGAAAACACTGTGACTATTCCGGAAAATAGAACGGAGGAACAAGAATTCAAATTGGTCAAAAATGAAAGACCCTCCAAACCAAAACCAAAACATAAGGATTTGGAACCCATTACCATCAAAAATAAGTTCCACTTACTTACTGATGAGGAGGATGAATCCTTTTTAATTGGGGATTCTATGCTAAGGAATCAAGGGGACTTTTTCGGAGCAAGACGGGTGACCAAGAGAAAACTCCGATGTTTTCCGGGTGCCACAAGCCAGATAATTAATAGGGAATTAGGCAAAATTAATATCAAGAATAGGAGTTGCCCTATCATTGTCCATGTTGGTGGCAATGACGTTTTTCTGGGAGGGACAGGAGGGCAGACAGAGCCCATTATAAAAGAATTTAAGAACCTAACTGACAAGGTTAGGGATAGGACAGACATGGGTATGGTCGTAGGAATTCTCCCTCGAATGCGTGCTAGTGATTATACTCTAAGTAAAGCCATTAGCATAAATAAGAGAGTTAAACGCATGTGTGAGGAAAAAGGCCTAAAGTTTGTCGATTTTTGGCCTACATTCTACGGAAATGGGGAATACTTTGGTTCGGACGGGATACATTTTAACCAGAAGGGAAAAAAGAAGTATGGTGATTTACTGAACATTAATTTGTATAATCTTTTTAAACTAGGACCCCCCAAACCAATAATTGATCCTGCTTCCCAAACAGTTAAACCTACTCCCCCAGCAGTTAGTCACCCTCCCCCAGCAGCTAGTCACCCTCCCCCAGCAGCTAGTCACCCTCCCCAGCAGCTAGTCACCCTCCCCCAGCAGCTAGTCACCCTCCCCCAACAGCTAGTCACCCTCCCCAGCAGCTAGTCACCCTCCAACAGCAGGTAGTGACTCTCCTTCCACGTTGGAGGGGACTCAGGCTCCTGCGGAGTTTGTCCCCTCGTTAGTGAGGGGCTCTTCAACTCCCGACAGCCCTGGCTGTTCGGGAAACGGGTCGTGCTAGGGGGCGGTCAGAACAGGGGAGGCTCCCTCCGTGCAATGCTTTTTAATGCTAGGTCGATCAGGAACAAGTTTGGCGAGCTACGGGCGCTTAGCATCAGAATACCACGATATCGTTGCTATCACCGAGTCCTGGATTCATACTGATCGTAGGGACTACGTTGGGGAGTTCGAAATTCCCGGGTATAGAATGTTTCGCAAAGACCGCACCCGTGGGGAGGGGGGTGGGGTACTAATATACGTCAGGGACACGTTGAGTCCGGTTGACTGCCAGTTCCGGTCGGAACGGGAGCTGCTTGGCGTCGATCTGAACGTGGGAGGGACGAACTATAGGTTAATCTTGGTGTACAGACCTCCGCATCTCCTCCTCGAGGAGGATACAGCCCTGTACACCGAACTCAGTAGCCTGCTAGGGGATAGGGTGTGTGTAGTTTTAGGAGACTTCAACTGTCGCGGCATAAAGTGGGAAAACAGGACTGCCGATGCTGAAGGGAGGAGGCTAGTTGACTTTGCTGATGAGAACTTCCTCACTCAGTGGGTCAACGAGCCTACACGAGGCGAAAGCGTTCTAGACTTAGTATTCACGACCGAAGACAACCTCGTCACTGGCCTCACCGTTGACGAATCATTGGGCGGGAGTGATCACGGTCTTATTAGGTTCCGTGTGTGCGTCCCTCGGGTGAAGCGTAGTAACTCGAGAGGCAGTAAGCTCGATCTCCGGCGGGCGAACTTTGTTAGCCTCAGGGATAGCGTAGGAGAGATGGGGTTAGAGGTTGGCGGCGATGTTGAGGGAGTGTGGAGTGCATTCCGGGACGAGTTTATGGTGCTGCAGTCTGCTGCCATACCCTCAAAACCGGTCACCCCTGCTTCAACGCAGCCTAAGTGGTTCAATCGTGACATCGCTTCGGCTATCCGAAATAGGAAAGTAGCGTATAGGAGGGCGAAGGCCAATCGTTCCCACGAGAACACTGAAGCGTATGTCCGCTGTGTAGGGAAGTGAAGGCGAAGGTTAGGCTAGCGAAACGTAACGAAGAACTACGGGTGGCAAGCCTCTGCAAGGGGAACCCTAAGGAATTCTTCAGTTATGTTAATAGTAGAAAGCCCATTAGAAGCATGATAGGTCCGTTAAAGGATGGAAGCGGCGTTCTGCGGACCTCCGACGCGGACATCGCTAATGTGCTTAATGAGTACTTTGCGGGAGTGTTCACCAGGGAGGATACCCGCGTCATCCCCGAGCCAGGCGTGAGGCACGAAGGTGCTGGCCTGGATAGTGTTAGATGTACCGCGACAGTCGTTGCCGATAGAATAGACAAACTGAGCGCGTTTAAGGCTCCTGGGCCAGACCAGTTTCTCCCCAGAGTGTTGCGAGAAGTGCGCGACCAGGTGGCTCCCCACCTGGCTACAGTCTTCAACAAATCGTTGGAGATGGGCCAGGTGCCTGGTGACTGGAGGGAAGCCAACGTGACCCCTATCTTTAAGAAAGGGGATCACGAAAGTCCAGGGAACTATCGTCCCATTAGTCTCACTTCAGTTGTAGGTAAATTATTAGAAGGGATAATAGCTGATAGGATCGTTGACCATTTGGATTCCTACAAGCTGCTTGGGGACTCCCAACATGGGTTTAGACGGCATAGGTCGTGTCTCACCAACTTGCTCGAGTTTTTCCACGTCATGTTGAGTGAGTACGATAAGAGTAGGGCGATTGATATACTTTATCTCGACTTTCAGAAAGCCTTTGATAAGGTACCTCACCGCCGGCTAATGGCGAAAGTGCGCGCGCTGGGTATCGGTGGGGAAATAGGTAGGTGGATTGAAAACTGGCTGAGGAATAGGCGGCAGAGGGTGGTAATTAAAGGGGCTAGTTCGGGTTGGGCCTCGGTCACTAGTGGGGTTCCTCAGGGTTCCGTTTTGGGGCCGCTGTTGTTTATCATTTACATAAATGATATCGACGGTGGCATCGTCAGTCGGATCGCCAAATTCGCTGATGACACCAAGCTTGGGGCCAATGTTGGGACGCCCGAAGCGATCGAGGAACTGCGTGCGGACCTAGGTAGGATAGGAGAGTGGTCCGAAAAATGGCAAATGCCGTTTAACTTGGGTAAATGCAAAGTGATGCACATTGGCTACGCCAATCCCAAGTCGGACTACTCGATGTTGGGTAGTAATATCGAGGTGACTGATTTAGAAAAGGACTTGGGTGTGCTAATTAGCAGCGATCTTAAGTTTACGAAACAGTGTGTAGAGGTGGAAAAGAAAGCCCAGAAACTATTGGGTTATATCAGGAGGCAATTTCAGTTTCGGAACAAGGAGATTGTGCTCTCACTGTACAATTCCCTTGTTCGGCCGCACCTGGAGTATGCTGTGCAGTTCTGGTCGCCCACCCTCAGGAAAGATATTGAGAGGCTGGAGCGAGTGCAGGCGAGGGCCACAAAGTTAATCCCTTCCGTTAGGCATATGGGCTACAATCGACGGTTACGCGCCCTGAACTTGTTTTCGCTTGAAACTCGGAGGCTGCGCGGTCAACTGATCGAGGTTTTCAAGCTCTTACGCGGGTTCAACGATGTCGATTTTAGAAGTATGTTTAGTTTAAATGATAACCCAACTCGCAACAATGGTTGGAAGTTGGATTTGAAACGGTTTAGGACTAGTGTGTGTGGGAATTACTTTACGTATAAGATCTGTGACACATGGAACAGGTTACCTTCGGAAGTTGTGAACAGTTCCTCTGTGGATCAGTTCAAGAAAAGGGTAGACGAAATCTTGCACACTATTTGAGTGTGTAAAGACATTTAGGACCTCAGTCTGCGGAAATTTCTTTTCCTATAAAATAGTTAATATCTGGAACCAACTTCCCTCAGAGGTTGTTTCCAGTCAAAGTGTAAATGTGTTTAAAAATAGGCTAGACAAAGTACTGAATACTCTCATAGTTTAAGACTAAAACATAAGAAAACTCTGCAGGAGATCGCTTGCACGGTGTCTCTGTGAGCAAGCTAAATATAGAGCTATTTATATATTCTCCACTTTCCTGTAAAATTTCCTTGGCTACTTTTCCAGGGTCAAGGTATTTTCTTCAACCTTTTTCCGTACCTGCCTCTGGCAGGGAGGGAGCGGAGGGTGGGGAGAGAGCCTTCTACTTTTCTATCCAGTTTTCTACTACTGCTAGGATAGTTGAAAGAAAAATAAACTTTTACAAAATTTTCCCTGGCACCCGTTGCCATTGGTACCTCCTCGGTATGGGCCGCAAGGCCTTTTGAGGTACTTCTTTTCCTTGTAACTCCTTGTCTCTCTCTCTCTCTCTCTCTCTCTCTCTCTCTCTCTCTCTACGATACATTGGTTGTACGCTGTGCAGTTCTGGTCTGTCCGTCACGAGCCATACGAGCGTAGACTCGCTTCTTTAGAGAAGCATCGGCTCAGAGGTGAACTTATCCAGGTCTTTAAATTTCTGAATAGGATCGACAACGATGATCACTCTAAACATTTTACACTAGACGCGAACCCAACTCGTAACAACGGCTGGAAACTCGAACCAAAACGGTACAATACAGACATTTGCGAACATTTCTTTATGTATAAGATTCTCAATTACGAGTATATAACGACTCCAACCAATTACCTCATCAATCTTCAACTGCGGTCCAACAAAGCGAGTGAACGAAATTGAAATTGTTTACGGTTATAAAGCATCTAAAATACTTTGATCTGTTCACTGAATTGAACGTGTATGAATAATGTTTACTCGTAGATTTCCAGTTTCCAATTGTTTTATAAAATTATCGACATTTTTTTTTTTCCTTTGAGAATTGCTGCGTATTTTCTTATTTCCTATTTCCAAATGTGCATGCTCATTTGGCGCGCGAGGGGGTGGGGTAATGAAGAGGAAGAGGAGGGCAGAATCTCCTTGCGTGTCTGTGCTTGTTTTTTACGAGCTTGTCTATGGTTGTATAAAAGATATGGTGCCACCTCGAATCGACTGGAAAGCTGTTGTGGCTACCATCTCCTTTCTTTGTAGCTTACTCTCATTATCTCAAAGTTGATTCACTTCATTTCACTTGTCAGTCAGAGAGGCCATATATATATATACAGAGGGTTGACAAAAGTAAATAGACCGCTTTCTCCTTTGCATTATGTAAAGCTAACATACGTTCTGGCATTCCATTGATTAACTTTGCCAGTTGTTCTTAAAGACAATCATCGTGGTGTCTATTTACTTTTGTCAACCCCTCTCTATATCGGAATGAGATGAAAATGAGTGCGTGTGGTATCTTTTGCGGCTATTGTACACGCATGCGCAGTTTTATAATGTTGGAACTAGCCAAGTACTGAAATCCTGGTTGAGATGCGATCGAGTGGAGACCGCACCCATGAAGTCTTGAGGTCAAATAGAGGAAGAAATCACTACTGTTATTCCGAAATCTTAATTAATAGTTAAAGTAAGGTCACTTGCGGTTATGAGATTGAGAATTAATGAGCCTGGCGCATAAAATTGCGGTTTAGTGTTACAAGGAAATGAAGGAGCCACAACAACTTTACAGCCGACTCTAGGTGGCATCCGTAGATTTCGTGCAAACGCAGACAACCCACAGAGAGAAGAGTTAGCACAGAAAAACAAGAAGGCTCTCCCTCCTCCTCATCCACCCCCAACCCCACGGTGGGCGGGTTTGGAAATAAGAAAAAAAAAGAGCGAGAAAGAAAGAGAGAGAGAGAGAGAGCGAGAAAGAAAGAGCGAAAAAGAAAGAAAAAAAGAAAAAGAGAGATGTTATTCAACAAGAGTTATAAATTAGCACAAAATTTTTCCTTCTTATCAGAGAGAAATTCAGGATTAATGTAATTAATTTCAGTTTAAAGAAATTAAAATGTTCAGAAAATTTTATTTCACTATATCCTTAGTTACTGAGCTAAAAAAAAATGTTCAAATTCCAGCCTGTGGAGCCATTTACGTACGTCAATTCTCTCTCATAAATTACTATGGATACTGCTTAACATTTTTGTGGAAACGTTGGCACACGTCACTATCCACATTTAGTTACCCAATGGTGCGTGACCATAATTTGTAAATCGCGAACTTCATATGTCTCTACAAAAAGATAAACACTCGAGAGGAGTGTGCTAACGTTTTTACAAGAATGTTACGCAATGTCCCTATACAGTAATTTATGAAAGAACTAACATACTTAACCCTGGATAGGAATTCACCGGTCTCACAGACGCAACACGCAATTCATTTCTGACCCATAATTTCTTATTAAGTGTTAATTAAACGGCTTCACGATCTCCCTTTAAACATTTACTGTGAATATATAAACATTTCCTATGGGGCCGAACCTTTGGTTCACTCTGTATACTGTATAGGTTAGAAAACGAAAACATTGCAGATATATCCGTCTGAATTATATATTTATTATATATATATATATATATATATATATATAGAGAGAGAGAGAGAGAGAGAGGAGAGAATGACGGTTAATTGCGCGGAACCACCAATAGGTTGACACACACACACAAATAAATAAATAATAATATATATATATATATATATATATAAATATATATATGATACACACAGACCGTGCATGGAACAAGGAACTCTTCTAGGAAAATTGAATCCACTATAGTCCGAATAAGTAATGGTAAATGACAAATACTATAGTTTTTTCTTTTTCATGATGCTAGCCCGACGTGGGGAACGGGTCACTCGCAAAGAGGTCCCAAAAATATAGCTTCCCTCACCAGCTATCTGCAAAGCAGATAGGATCAAGCTTTGGGACAGGATCTAGGGTTTAAAGCAGCCTAGCCGAGTTCTGAGTTCATTCCCATCATGAAACGGACATGTTATGTGCCTTGAAAAGTGGACGCTCAATTCTGCCAGTTGAAGTTTAAGTTTTGGTTTTTGGCTAAAATATAATAGTTACCCCTTTCTCTTTGATGTATTCAAACTGACGTGAAGGCAGCGAGTCTTTTGCTTATATTGAGGTTCTAAATGTAGCTGGGTTAGGCTGCTTTAAACCCTAGATCCTGTCCCAAAGCTGGATCCTATCTGCTTTACAGATAGCTGGTGAGGGAAGCTATATTTTTGGGACCTCTTTGCGAGTGACCCGTTGCCCACGTCGGGCTAGCATCATGAAAAAGAAAAAATTATAGTATTTGTCATTTACCATTACTTATTCGGACTATAGTGGATTTAATTTTCCTAGAAGAGTTCCTTGTTCCATGCACGGTCCGTGTGTATCATAAAAAACCTCAGGGAACCAATCTGAGTTCATTCCCACATATATATATATATATATATATATATGTATGTGAGTGTGTGTGAGTGTGTGAGTGTGTGTGTGTGTGTGTTTTCAAAGCCTGGCCTCTTATTTATTTACCAGCAAAAAAAAAAGGGAAAATAAAAAAATCTTGGTTCAATACTGTCATGAGAATGATTGTAACCATGGCAACTGAAGAGAATCAATAGAGGGAAGATGAGGGAACCAATGGGATGCTCCCCTCATGCGAGATGAAGGTCTCATCAGCCAATAGAAGACCGCTTCTTGGGAGCTTACCCTTGAACGAGAAATAAGAGTAAGATGAAGGAGAGATGAAGGTCTTTTGTCCTCACTTACTCCCCTCTTTCGGGAGATGAGCCAATGGGATGCTCGACTAGAGACGTTAAGCATCCAATAGGGTGTCCGCTCCACGAGATAAACCAATCGGTATGTTCAGTCTGTAGAGAGATAGAGAGTGAAAAGGTCTCCTTAAATGCCAACCAATCAGCTGGCATTTAAACCAACAATTCCGAGATCAAAATCTCGTCGAACCAACCAATAAAATATCTCTATGTGGTTTTGCATTCCCTCTCTACCGAATCAGTAAAGGGGAGTGGGACATCTTGTGTGTGTGTGTGTGTATACACACACACACAGTATATACATGACGAATTTCGCAATTAAACATGAAATGAATGAATGAATGATGGAAATCCATAGGGGAAAAAAATTATTCCAAGGTCTTTCGTGTATTCAGAAGTACACCTCGTCAGGGAATGACGTCAGATTCCCTGACAAGGTTTACTTATGAATACACGAAAGGCCTTGGAATCATTTTTCTTTTTCCCTGTGGGTTTGCATCATTATATATACAGGGTGGGCCAAAAGTCAGAAAAACAGGAACTATGCTTTTCAATGCAAATATTTTATTTATATACACACACACACACACAAAAAAAAAAAAAAAAAGAGGGGGTTCACTTTAAAAACATCCATGGAATCAACATTTTTCAAACAATCAGTATGAAACTTGTACACGTAAAAAATACATAAAACATCTACCTGTAAACAAAATTTCAGTTCGAAGCTATCAAAAATAACGATTTATTAAATATTTCCCTAATACTACAACTGATGCTCGACAAACTAATCAAGAATCCTTTATTTCCATTTTCACTTTTGTAAATTCTAATATACGATTTTTTTTTTGCAGGGTTATAAAATATAGTGAATATGCCATTTTCAGAGGAAGATAAGATTATAATTAACCATTACAGATTAGAAAAGGGATATGGACGAATGAAACTACTCTCCGAATTCCCCAACAAAAGATGGACTCTTGGTGGTTTGGGAAAGCTACTAAAGAAAATTGGCGAGACTGGGGATATCAAAAGAGGGAAGTGGGCGACCAAAAACTGTTCTCATACAAGACAATATTGACGACGTCGAAGAATGTATATTAAGTCAGGAAAACCAGCCAGGAACCCATATGACACCAACTCGTATATCAAAAGGGTTACAATTAGTGCGAGACGAATAATTAAACAAGATCTTCAACTAAACCCTTTCAAAAGAGTGCACGGGCAAAAGATTATTCAAACTGATGAGCAGAAACGAGTTCAAAGATCAAAACAAATCTTACGGCGAGTAACACGTGATAAATTTTCAAAGGCTTTTATCACTGATGAAGAGAGATTCACTGTGAAGCCACCTCGGAACAGTCAAAATAACAGAGTTTACTCGCACGTCCAATGTAAGAATGAAATACCTGATAGCAGACTTTTTGCAACCAGAAGTCATTTCTCAGCTAGTGACATGGTGTCAGTTGGCATATCAAAGTTAGGAAAAACATCCATTCATTTTATTGAGCCTGGTGTAAAAGTCAATGCCGAGTACTATCGAAATACTCTGCTGCGAAACATGCTTCCCGAAATGCAAAATCTGGCCAATGGTGGTTATTATCTTTTTCAGCAAGACGGAGCAACGTCCCATACAGCAATAGTAATTGTGGAATAATGTTCCAGAATTACTTGAACCCCAAAATTGGCCACCTAACAGTCCTGACTTGAACCCTGTCGACTATGGAATCTGGGAAAATTTGGCACAGAGCGTTTACAGGAGTAGGATGAGAAATGTTGATCACTCGCGTCAGCTTCTTGTGGAGAAGTGGGAAGAGATACCACAGGAGCAGATCGATCGAACCATTGATGAATTTCGTCCAACATTGAAGAAAATTGTTGAAACAGAAGGGAAACACATTGAACAATATTTTTAATAGGAATTCCAAGAGTGTAAAATGTTAATTTGATTTCTTTTGTAAACTTAGGATTTAAGTTCTGTTTCGAAATTCAAAATCCTTTTTTATTTTCATGGTTTTTTAATGGAGACATTTCCTATATTTTATAAGTTTTGTGATGTATTTTATAACTAAAATAAGAATAAAAATTTTATTACCAAAGTTTTACCGCCTTTGTAGACTCCCAGAATTCAAAACTGGAGCGATGTTCACCAACAAAATTTGTTGAACATAAAAACAATCCTCATTAAATCATCAATTTTGAGTATAATAATCTACTGTTTGCATAGTTTTGCTCTGTATGAGTTTCATTATGAGTGGTTAATAAATGTTGATTTCATGGCTATTTTTAGAGTGAACCTTTTGTTTTCGGCAGACGGTGTATATAATGTATGTATATTTGTATATAACCGAAATTGGGGATGTTGATCAAGTGTTAGAAAATCAGACTAAATCTCATCCCAATTCCCCTTCTTTTCAGTTTACTTTCACCATACCAGTATTGAGAGAATATGAAGAGGAATTGATGTCTATTCATATGTACAGTATGTCCCGTTTGTCCAGCCGTCTCCTTTCTTGTCAGTATATGTCCGTTTTGCTTATCAATCTTGCCTGTATATTCAGTGTGTGTGTGTTTGGTGTCCTTTCACTAAATTGTTCTTCATTAGTTTGATGGAATCCTCAAGAAATGATTCGCATATCTTTTAAGAACCTGTTTACACAAAAGTTAACTGTATGGGTTTGGTTAGGTGCACGAAGTCCATAAATAAGATTAAGCTTGGCCATGGATAAGTTTGAGTGAGGTCAGATATTAGGTTAAATCTGGCTATAGATTTAAGGTTAAGTATAAGTCACGGATAAGGTTAAGCGAGGTCACGGATAAGGTTAAATGTAGTGTCATATGATCAGAACGACAGATGAACGAGATAAATGAAGAAATTTAAATAAAATTTGATAGATATTTGTAACATGCCAATTTCCAAATCAGTAAAAAATCTAGATGATATCTTTGATATACACACGTTTTGAAGAGCACATAAATGCAATGTGTAGAAAAGCGAAGGACACCTTAATTTATTTGCAGCAGAAACTGAAACACAACTTCAGTATAGCGACAAAAACTTATTGTAAACAGTCTGGTAACGAGTCATATATCCTACAGACCAGTGGCGGCTTTACAGGGGAGGCATGGGAGGCTGTGCCTCCTCGGTTTCAACAGGCTATAAATATTTTTTTCTTAAATTGCAAAATTAAAATTTTTTAATATAATTTAAGTTAAAAATTGTAATTAGCAATGGAATCACCCTCCCCCTTCGAATATAGTTGTTAAAAGTTTAATTTTCAATAGAATCACCCTCCCCCCTTGAATATAACTAACCTTTAGCTATAATGGTCAAATTCAGCACGAGAAATCGAAAGGAAGTAGTATTCAGGAAAGCCTCCCTTCAGCTTCTTGGTTGTCATGGCAACGTACTGATGCCACGCTTATATTCTGCCCTGTCAAAAGGCATGAATTCGTGAAATGGAGGCCCAAAATCACAAATCCTCCGCGAGCTTTATCATGGCTAGCCAGTGGGCGGAGTTAAATGGCTGTTGCCTAGCAACCAGATCTTCGGCGTGAAAATTATTGCTAAATACCACGTGAAATTGAATTTTTATTTAGTTATTATATTTTGTTTACACGAACCTGTTACGTTGTCATTCAACTCTTTATAAGTGAATTTAGTGTTATTTACATGTGATTTAGTGTACCCAACGTAGGTATGTCAGTGTTAACTTGTTATTTGTACGTTTTTAAAGGCTACGTTATGGTAGTGTTATGTTATTTGTAAGTTTTTGAAGGCAATATATCAGAGTTTATATTCTTTGTGTGAACTTAACCCTTCAAAATGGAAGAAGTTACTGACATAATCGTTTCACTATTGGACATTTTTTTTTGTTAGAAGAAGCGAAGAAAATAAAAGATACATTTTAAATAAAGGTAGATCAACTCCAAACATATCTTGTGTTCAAATAAATAAGAGCAAGAACAGAAGTTTTAAATATAATTGGTATGACAGATATAAGTGGCTGTGTGGAAGTTTGCAAAAAAAAAAAAAAAAAAAAAACCGGTTTGTTTTGCTGGTCTTGTCTTTTAGTTGGTGTGAAAAAAAATGTATGGAGTGACGAAGGGTTTCGTGATTGGAAGAACTTGGCAAGGAGCTTGGAGACACATTCCACTTCGAAAGAGCACATTCAAAATGATATTTGTGTTAAACAGTTATCTAAACAGGCGTTCAGTATTTCTAAACAGCTAAATGAACACGCGAAGAGATCGAAAAATGAGTACAATGCAAAAGCTATGGAATCAACCTTGCTGGTATGAAAATATCATAAATAGGTTTGCTGCTGGAAAAGAAAGGAGAATTGATCTTTTCAAGAAGAAGACGTAAGTAAAACCAATTGATGATATTTCATTTTATTTTCTGATATTTTAATAACTTTACTCCATGTTGTTTAGTTAATTTATAATAACGGCTAGTAACTTAGCGGTAGTATCTATATTATGAATAATTTTGTACAGATTAAGCCATCTTAATTTAAGTAATTTATTTATGGGCATATGCCATATATAACTATCTGGATCAATCCCAGAATAGGCACCTGAAATCATTTTTAGGTGCTTAATCTGGGATTGAGGGAAAACACAGGTGCTTAATCTGGGATTGAGGAGAAAAAAAATATAAACAGTTTTTAGAGATATAATTTCATTGTTTTTATCAATATTTGAAAAAATCAACTCTAACCTAACCTAACCTAACCTAACCTAACCTAACCTTTTGCTATATCTTCTGCTTTTTTGGTTAGTTTTGCTATTCGGGTTCATATTGCAGGAATTTATAATATTACAATTTTTCTTTATTCATTAAACCACTTTAAACCTTTTATAACTTTGCCTTTATTACATTTGTAATAAACTTTGTATAAACAATAAATTTTGTAATCATCAGGTTTTTTTATTTAATTCCTTGCAAGGTGCCTATTCTGGGATTGAGGTTGAACGCAGGTGCTTCATCTGGGATTGAGGTTGAACGCAGGTGCTTCATCTGGGATTGAGGTACATCAGGTGCCTATTCTGGGATTGACCCAACTATCCTCGCACTATGTAATAAAACATAGCAATAATTATTGCTGGGCCTCCCCACCTCTCAGACCACGAGCCGCCACTGCTAACAGACAGACTATTAAAATTCAGCCTTCTCAGGGATGGTAGAAAAATGGCTTTAGACCTCCATTCTGACCCCCAAAGGGGAACGGGAACTGTTGTTTCTGGAAATATACAGTCAGAAGCATGGAGAAAAATCTTTGGTTAAAACAACTAAATACGAGTAGTGAGGCGAGGACGGCAAGGATGGTTCTACTTTTCCGTCTGCCAGGTAAGAACACTGTTGGATTGGGATTACTTGCAATTTCCAACCACTGCTTAAGTCCTTCCGTTTATTGTGGTTCTCTTAGTTTATGGTTAACTAGTTGCATAAGATACCAAATAGTTAATCCAACTATTTGAAATAATTAAAGCTAAGTCTAATACGACCAGCCCTTTTACTGATAAATATTTTCACTAAATTATAGTTTACCTCTATTCTATATCCAATAATTTAATTTAATTTTGAGAGTTTATAAAACCTTAAATTCTACAATGATACAATGTACATACAATGATAATTGTACAGGGTGGACAAAAAAAGTCTGGGCACCCCTCAAAATACGATAGTGTACACAAAAATTGTTTTTATTACATATTGACATTTTTAACATTTAATTTAGTTTTTAATTTAAAAAATTACTAAAATGTGAAAAATTAGATTTAATTGCGAGATATGTAAAAATTAGATACGTAAATATTTGAAGGAGGGGGGGGGGGGGGGGCCCAGACTTTTCTCCCACCCTGTATATTATCCTGACAGTCAAATTTGGAAGAGACAACAGCAGCAGCAGCATCCTGTTCTGGGAATACATGTCCTCATGAGCCATTGGAAAACTGTGTGTGAAGGCCGAATAAACATTCAAAACAATACAAACACGCTCAGAAAGGTCCTGAAACCCTCGAAGCGTTCATGGAAATACGACCTACATGAAAAGCTAAATAAAAAATAGGACAGGATTGGCAGTGACATTTGCGAGCAGTTTATAAACAGTATGCCTCGGAGAGTTAAAAGTAATAGAACTGAATGGAACATATATACGAAATATTAAAAATCAGTTTCTTTTTAATATTTTATAGCCTCAATTTTTTTTTTGGCGGAGGCTGTAAGTAATAATAATAATAATTATGAAGCGAATGAAAGTTGACGTTCATAAAATATTCTTCCATAATAAGCCGAACTAGAATAGTGTTGCTTCGGCTAGTGTAGGGTTCAATTGGATTTAGGTTAGGTTAGACTAGAAATTCTTTATGTAGAGATACACACTTATAATTGCAGTCTCTCTCTCTCAAGTACGATTCGCGTCAAAAATCCTCAGAATTTTCAACTCAGTGTTTTAAATAAAACAAAAAAAAAAAGGAATATCAGTAGCCAGATGTACGACAAACGAAAAAAATTGAAATATACTAAAGCAGTAGCCAGATGCACAATAACAGCAACAAAGAAAACTAAAAAAAAACACACGGGAAACTAAAATAAATCCAATACAACTTTTAACATATTGGATGGTAGTTTTATTCAAAGTACTAAGATCATTAGTTAATCCGGTGACCATTTACAGAAAGGTGTCGAGAAAGGGCATTGTTAAACGCACATGTGCGAACCGCATATTTATGTTGTCCCAAATGAAATTCCAAAACCTTTATAAACTCTCTCCAACGTAGGAAAAGTTGTATAAGCTGCCTCTTCGCGACCAAGATTTCTTTGACGCGAAACGTAGTCTTTTGGTGTTCTTAACTTTTGACTGGTTTCTAGTACTTTACTCATTTTATAAGCACACGGTTCCTTTTTTAATGCTCTTAATTAATATACAGGGCGATACAAAAGTCCTGCCTCAAAACTATTTATTGTATAGTTATTCTTGAGGCAGGACTTTTGAATCACTATATATACACACACTCGTGTGTGTGTGTGTGTGTGTGTGTGTGTGTGAGGGGAACATGTTTCCTGAAACGCAGTGGATAAGTAGTGAAGGCAACTTATACTTGAATATTAAAATTTTCCTTTAAAACCAATACAGAATGCATAAATAAATTTTCCAAAGTCCGTGCATAAAGTCGCGTGACGAGCTAACATACTATTATTATTATTACTATTACAATTATTACTACACTATTATTACTATCATAATTATTAAAGGAGGAGCAACAACTGCTTATCGAGTTTCCGAGTAAAGACTTTTCAAAATATTTCAAAATATTTATTTCAAATTATATGAAACATTTTGTATAAATGACAAAATGACAGATTATGTGTACATGTGTGGATGCGTGTGTGTTTTTAGAGAATAAAGTTTTAAATATCTGAGTAAAACTAAAGTTTGGAAGTGTAGGAATTTTTAAAAATGTGTTATTTTAAAATTTTTTTAATTTTAAATAAGAATTGAATAATTATTATGGGTCGTAAAATTCTCTAAATCATTTTATGAGACCGAAATTATTCCTTTAATTGCGACTTTGAGAACATTAATGCTCTCTTCGAATCATATATTAAAACAAACGTATGACGTCATTCGTCTTTTAGAGGAAAGGAATTGGAATATATATATATATATATATATATTATTACCTTGAAGAAACTCGCTCAGTGAACACAAATAAGCCTCGGGCTAATTTCAACAAGGCTCTAATTCTCGATTTCCCATCTCTCTCTCTCACACACACACACATACACGTTCTCTCCATATATATATATATATATATATATATATATAGTGCGTGGTGTATCTTCTCTTTCCTGTGTGTTCACTCTCCGAATTCGGATATAGGTGAGTGCGCACAGAACAGGTGTATCGGATGCTCAAATGAGAAAATCACAGTGTGAGATTACAACAGGTGAATTCTGAGAGAGAGAGAGAGAGAGAGAGAGATAGAGAGAGATTTGGGGTTGTTTAATCTTTGTAACAGCAAAGTTCATATGTCGGAGGGGACCTCCAGTTTTACGTCGGATCCGAACCACTGGTCACTATCCAAAATCACTGTCGCTTAACTTCCCTGATCGACGGGAAGCGATGTTGTGAGATGGCCACGACGTCTGTAACGCTGTAAACCAGGCTAACAAAGACCCTAAGATCCACTCTGGGTTAGCTCAAGAAAAAAGTTAAAAAAAATTACAATAAGGAATACTGAAAAAAACTCTCATCGTGCTATCATCATAAATGTGTAAAATTTTCACTTAGGAACAGTACTAGTAGCAAAATAAATAGAACAGACAAGGCCCATCCCCCGCCACTTTCCGCTAGCCACTGCTGCCAGAAAATTGTTGGGAGAAATGATTTATAGGATAGTAGGGAAAGGTATAATGAAAAGAATAACTTTAGAGTTCATTCACACCGTGCGTACACTTATCTCATGTACCCAGTTACGCATCAGAGGGCAAGGAAAAAATGAAAGATAGCATGAAAAACTGGCCTACATAATCAAATCTACACCATGCATTTTTTCAAAATTTATTATATAAAAGTCATCATTATTTCATCGCCGCATCATTTCTAGAAACCCTTTAAAGAAATATTAATTGACATACAAATGCCAACTTTTTATTCACCACTTTTGTCCACCTTCAATTTTAGTACCGATTATAATTTGCAGCAGATGTAAGCGATCAAACCTAAATCCAGACTCGGATTTGAAGTCTTTATTATCTGGTTCGTATAAACGTCCGATTTTTATCGTCATATACTAATAAAGAGTGCCCCTACACCCACGTATAGCTGTCACAACCTAATATAATTTCTACTCGAGAACCACCTTCTTTAGAGCGTCACTCGGCCATAAATTTGGCACCTTTGTGGCATTCCCCTAAGATTTCTATTGACAGGACTATGTTACCATGCTCGTTGGTCACCATCACGCTTGCCCCTCAGTAGCTTTACTGTAATTCATCTTGGAAAGATAATCGGGTTACTACCCCCAAAGCATCAAAATCAACGATGAGAGTTAGGTTATATAGTGTAGGTTAAACTATGTATGGTTAAATTATGCTAGGTTAGGTTAGAGTTTAAATTAGGTTAAGAGAGTATGAATGATTTTGAATGACTCGCGTGTACCTAATTTTGGGGTATCACGAAAAACAAAGTTTTTACTTTAACATGACGTTTTAAACATCACAAATTATTTCTTCACTAACTGATAAACACGCGAAGATAAGAGATGATTGAACTTCCAACTTGGCAAAATGAGTCTGGTTTAATAATTTTAATATTGCAACATTAAAAATATAGCAAAAAACAACGCAAAAGGTTCTCTCTTTCCTCCTATTTCGCTATCCGCAATGTGCCTTGTTACAGATTCTGCCCTTGGGTATTCTAGAATTCAAGAGGGTATCGATAATAATGCTTTGAACAAAAACAATATACAGGGTGGGCCGTAAGTTTCCATACATAGGAAAAATTAAACCGTTTGTTTTTATGTTTCAGATACCCTAAGAATATGCGTTTGACGTAAGATCTTGTTTACTGATGAAGCAAATTTTTACGTCAATGGAGAGGTTAATCGGCAAAACATACGTTATTGGAGTAATGCTAACCCTAACTGGCTGAGTCCGACGAAGATGCAAGGTGCCGGTAAAGTGATGGTGTGGGCCGGGATATGGGGTGACAGAATTATTGGACCAATTTTTTTGTCAGTGGAAATCTTAATGCCGAAAGGTATCTTAACATGTTGCAAGAAGAGATTTTCCCATCCCTGCTAAACGAGGAAGGTAACTTCCCAGTTTACTTCCAGCAAGATGGAGCTCCACCTCATTATGGTCTTCACGTGCGTCGGTATTTGGATCAGCAGCAGTTTCCGGATGCTTGGATTGGTCGGCGTGGTCCTGTGGAGTGGCCTCCCAGATCCCCAGATCTCACCCCCCTTGATTTCTATCTTTGGGGGCACTTGAAGGCCATGGTGTATCAGGAAAAGATACGAGACATAAATCATCTAAAGGAACGTATCACCAACGCCATTACAAGCATACGTCAACTGTGCTAATGCGTGTTCATCAACAGTGGGGAACATGTATTGAAATGTGTTTTCAAAACAATGGCAACCATGTAGAGCATATTATATAAATAAAAATGGTTGTCCATAACAAAAGTTTATTTTTCCTATGTATGGAAACTTACGGCCCACCCTGTAGTTCTAAACATTTCCTCTTTTATTAATGGGACACGTTACGTAGAAATTCCTCATACGTAGAAATACATGCTGCTCTCAATGGGAAGATCTTTTCCCGAAGAGTGGAGCAAAATGTTCAGTAAACAAACATTCATGCTTCTATATAGAGAGAGAGGAGAGAGGAGAGAGGGAGGAGAGAGAGGAGAGAGAGAGGGAGGAAGGGGGAAAGGAGGGAGAGGATAAGAAATGATGCAAGCAGCGGAGGAAGACGAGAGGAAGAGAGCAGGCGAGCGGAACAGCATCCGGAGCCGCGAGACGCTGATGGGAAAGCTAATTCTTGACGCCAGTTCCTTCCTTTGACTTTCGTTCCTCTCCGTTTAACGTGGGGCAGACCCTCGCCCTCGGGACGCGCGCGCACGCACACACAAAAAAAAATATATATATAATATATATATATATATTTATTTGTGTGTGTGTGTGTGTGTGTGTGTGTGTGTGTGTGTGTTCGAAATGGGGATGTTCCGCTTTGTGTGTGAAATTAGAATAATTGATGACTGTTGAGAGCGATTAAAACAGTCAAGTTTCAGGTTGGCTATTTACAATCTTAACTTGAATTCTAATCTTACTGTAATGAGGATTGTGACATGCACATATTCAGGAAACTAAACACAACTATTATTGCTCTATATGGACAAATTTTCTATAAAAAAATTAATATTTTATTTAAGTTAATTTACATCATTTACACTGTACAACCTTCCCAAGGGCGTACAGTATGGTTAACATTCTACGGATGGATGTAATTGTTTGTACATGGTTTGCTTAAACCTTAACATTTCGTATAGCAGTCGTCCACTGAGGGTTAAGTTACGAGATTAACGGACCTCCGTATAAGTAGATCGTCACCAATGATGCAAATACCTACTGATGGTATACACTCCGGCATGACGCATGATCCATCGGGAGCAAGCTGTATCTTTCGTTTGATTTTCCGGGTCGTATTCAAGCAGCATTACGTCCATTTAAAATATTATGCAACGCAGTTTTTATAGAACGGACTTCAAAGTTTTAGAACCCATTTACATCTATTGTTTAAAACAAACGCTTGATGAGCAAAACTCCTCCACCTAGTTACATGTAGTGTAACAAACCAACCACAAATTGACTAAGCAAACCAACCAATTCCCTCTTTAATTTGGTTAATACAGTTAGTTTATCGTGAAAATATGAGCCAAATGGTACGCTATGTACCATAGGTTAATCCCATAGTCGGAATACACAATCCCAGAATATTCCCGTTATTGGAACCGATGTTACTTAAAAGTTTAACCATAAATTTATCTTGTAAACATTTTATACTCAAGATGAAAATCGAGAATTTCCGAAGCGTTTGGCCGGAGTAAATTAACATTTTCAGCCTTTGCGGATTAGATAGAAATAATGGGTTTTAATCTTTTTTACAAAACATTGTTCTACTTATTTATACACACACACACACAATATATATATACTGTATATATATTATATATACACTGTACACACATTTTCAGGAAAGTAGCAGCCAGCTCGCATGCATTTACAGTATATCCGACTATACTTCCAGTAACAATAGACAATCCATAACTAACAATATAATTAGTTAGGTGTAGAAATTAGCTATACAGTATATAGTTTCCCGAGTTCTTATCTTCTAAAACAAAATAATGTTATATTTAGAAAATTTGGTGATCAGTGAATATCTCTAAAATGTAAATTCAAAATAGAGTCCGTTATAAAATTAAAGAAATTAAAATTGGAAATTAAAATTCATGCAATTTTAAGTAAAAAAATTCTGTATATGTAAATTATTACAATATTCTGTGTCTGTTAAAAATGAGTCTGTCTGTCTGTCTGTCTGTCTGTTATCAAAGAATAAAATATATTTAAAAAAATAAAGATTTTTGTCAAGAAAAATAATTGCTTCAAAATTTATATTATACAAATATTATTTACAGCTTAAGTGAGCATTTCAAGCCCTTCAAACACGCTATTATTATATATATATAAGTTATTTCAAGGATTTACAATAATTTATATAAAAATAATTACTTTAAATGTATACTTTCTCTCTTCACCTCTCTCCCCATAGCTATCTGTTTACCTATCTGCCGTGTGTGTGTGGTGTGTGTGTGTGTGTTTCATGGAGAGAGAGAGAGAGAGAGAAACTATTAAATAGGAATTTACTTTGATAATGCTTTTCCTCAATGAATCCCTCCCGTGCAGAAAAATCCAGTGAATAAGGAAATCTGACCCCATCAAAAAAGTCGCTAGGAATTTCCAAAATAAAGATCGGATGTGATAGCGACTTCACTTGCAGAAATAATTAATACATTAATTTTAAATATACATATATTAGTGATTGCCTGAGTGTGTGTGTGTAAATCCGTTCATGAATGGAGGGAGCAAGATAATAATAGTCTCACCTTTATGCATGAAGGAAATTCGGAAGATAGTTTTAAAGTTCATTATTCGTGTCCACATTATAAATCTTTGCAACGAAATAGAAAAAGAGTCTTTATAACGATCGCAAATTGCAACAATTGTGCGCATGCGCAGTTATATACACGCCATAATTGCTCTGAACTTTGCTATACCGACTTCGTGGTATAGTCTGCTCAAATAAATATTAAAAAAAAATATATATATATATATATATATACACACACACACCACTAAAACCTCAATTACAGTTATAATAAACTTATTAGATATAACTTCCCTTTGCAAAATAGCCATTTAAAGTTTTTTATTTAATTATATATTATATATATAATATATATATATATATATATATTATATATATATATATATATACATATATATATATACATATATACACACACACAAGACAGGAAACATTATATATTACGAAATAAGCATATATTCATTTTGCAACATTTCTTTAGATTTAGAAATATACAAGATGTGATGAGGTCACGTGATAAACATTGTTAAAAGTTATTCTTAGTTTGACAATTTTTTTTTTTTTAATTCGAAAAATTTAAGATTACATTTTTTGGGTTGATGTAATAAATTTTACGATGATACATTTTTTTTAATACGTCCTGTGGTATAATATCAATCTTACAGAATAAATAAAGTAAATACATTATATATATATTTATATAAGAGGGAGAGGAAGTGCAAATAACGTTTCGGTAAACTCCTGCCCCTTATATCAAGTTCCAGAGCGAGTACTCCAAGAAGAAAAGTTAATGCAAACACATTATATAAAGGTTAAAAGTGGAGAACTCGCATGCACGCATGCGCTCGAATAGTACAGTAGCCTTCCTGATGGAGAGGTTTTTGACAAGGACAGTCGCTTTTTTGTTTAGCTTAATCACAAATCATATTTTTATTCAATAGAAAAAGTGAAATGTTATCTGCCAGATGTCTGAATGACTTGTTCCGAACTAATGAATTTTGCTCCCTTACATTTGCTCTTCTTTTATTACCTATTTTTATTTAACTTTCAAGTTTATTTTTGGTGTGTGTGTGTGTGTGTGTGTGTGTGTGTGTGTGTTTTGTACATCTTATTTTATTTCGGAAAATATAAGAAAAATGAGATTTTTTTCCCACAATTTCAAAGAAAAAATTAAGTTCGAACCGTGGGATATTTTGGGTCATTTTCGATCTTTGTTACTCAATGTCAGGGCATACATGATTTTATATACATATATATATAGTCTCGGTGGTGTAGTGGTTAGCATCGCTAACTACGAATCCATCGGCCCCTGGATCGAGACCCGGTGACGCAGGCGATGCGCAGCAAAACCCAGCTGTTCATCCGTCCACACACAAAAATTGGCTAGTAGATAAATGGGTACGCTGGGTAGCCTAGTGGTTAAGACGCTGGGCTGCTGGTGGGGCGTGGTTCGGATTCCACATTAAACTAAGTCGAAGGTGGAGTGACAAGCTTGACTTTCATCAGAATGAACAATTTGGCTGAAGCTGAACTAAGATTAACCAAGGATATTATATATATATATATATATATATATGTTAAACACAGACCGTGCATGGCACAAGGAACTCTTCTGGGAAAATTAAATCCACTATAGTCCGAATAAGTAATGATAAATGACAAATACCATGAAAAAGGAAAAAAACTATGGTATTTGTCATTTATCATTACTTATTCGGACTATAGTGGATTTAATTTTCCCAGAAGAGTTCCTTGTGCCATGCACGGTCTGTGTTTAACATATATTGTTCTCAGGGAACCATTTCTGAGTTTGTGTATATATATATATATATATTTTTTTTTTTTTTTTTAAGTTCAGGAAGAACCGATTCGCCTCTATTTAAAAGGCATATCTCAGCGGAAAAACAAAGAAAAAGGGAGAGGAAAGACAGAGGAAAAAGAAAGGGTGGAAGGGACAGTCGAAGTGGAAAAAGACCAAGGATGACAAGGACTACAGGACTGCGGGTCGAGCCCCATCATCCTTGGGTGCTAGGGCCGGGAGGGCGCACGTGAAACCTCCAGGAACAAGCACGTACAAACGAGCACAAAGAGCACTCAAGAGCACGAGCTTAGAACCCCCTTGCGGGAATATATATATATAATCAAACCCACAAGGAAAAAAAAAAACGATTCCAAGGCCTTTCGTGTATTCTTGCGGGTTTGCAGCATTCATTCATTTCATATGTTTAATTGTGAAATTCATCCCATATATATATATATATATATATATATATATATATGGAACCATTCTGAGTTCATTCCCATATATATATATATATTATTTATTTCTCTCTCTCTCATAAGATAAACTTTAAACCCAATTTCCACGGAGTGCACAAATCCCATAATTAGTCTTCTAGTTTCTAGAGAGACGCTTTCGCACGACCTTCCCCTTCTCCCCCCCCACCTCCGCTAACTTTTGCGTGGCTCCCATCGGCATATGTCTTCTTCCAGATCCGGTACGCGCTTCATCCAATGTACCGGATACGGCAACCCGTTCCTTTGACCCGCAAAACAACAACGACGTGAGATTACCTCTTCTTCCACCCCTCCCCTCCCTCTTCTATGTAGGGGGACTGAGATGGGGCAGTTACCCCCCTAACCTTTTTTTGATGATAAGCAGCACCGGTAGCTCTCCTCCGACCATTAAACACCGCTACTGGTGGAAATTATCCTAGTGATCACCAGAGAAAGAACAGAAAATTATACGTACACACACACACACAAAAAAAAATATATATATATATATATTACACACACACACACACACACACACACACTATTCGATTGCTGTAACATCACATAAGTAAACCATGATGAGTCTGATGGAAGAATTGAAGAATCAGAGCTTCTGACCCGTGCGACCAATCAGAGAGAAGCTTAGCATTATTCCTCTTTCTTGATTGGCTGAAAAGTTCCCGCGCATTTTTCGTTCGTTTGTGGGTTGCCAACACAAAGGAAATTTCTTTAAAGGATGAAAACATACTTTGAAAATATATACAACCATGAAATTAGAGAGAGAGAATAATTGCACGATCAAATGACGAAAAACTGAATAAAGAAATTAATAGTGTCAGACCTTTGCAACAACCAACCGAATTTCCACAAGAACAAAAATAAAAATTGAAGACGATCGCCAATCACTGATTTTTAAATTGGTCTCATTCGGCAAAAGTCACTTAACTTTGTGTGCTGTGTTCTTGGTTCTTACGTCATCGCAACAATCTTTGGGATACACACAGAGCTCATCGATACATGAACGTGCGTATAGTGACATCAGCGGTGTCATGATAATTTAACTTTTTTACTAAAAATCGTAAATATCGTGAAAACAGCTTATATAGCTTAATTAATTAGGTTAAATGTCGCAGTTTTGTAAGGTAGCCGAACACGTACGTGTGCGCGCGCGCGCGCTTGTTTGCCTCTTTACGTGTACCTGCCAGTGTATACTGTAGAAATGTAGATGTTTAAATTATCCAAGATGAAAAGCCTTATATGATACAAGTCGGCTTCGATCTGAAATTCAAACACAACAGACTGGACCTATCGTAAGTTACCCTTCCGCCCCAATGATCCACTTGAGAGACTTAGAATTCTTTCTACATTTAATTACTGTAATTAAGGAAGGAATTAAAACGCTTAAATATTATTTACATTTTATTAACACTAAAGATAGTCAACAATAAATTGATAAAACAAAGTGCGTATATACACACAGTCCCTTCTAAAATATAATAATAATAAAAATTACAGAATGAATAATTATATAATATTAAAAATATATATATATATACACACATCAACTTTTTAATTATATATATACACACAAGGGGTGTTCAAAAAGAAACCGAACCGATTGGAGAATGCATATATTGTAACCTAACCCGTTTCTTTTTGAATATATATATATATATATATATATATATATACGAGGTATTCAGGTGTATTCAGACGAGGTATACTTCTGAATACACGAAAGGCCTTGGAATAATTTTTTTTCCTTGTCGGTTTGCATCATTCATTCATTTCATGTGTTTGTAAAATTCATCCCATATATATATATAAAATTTTTTACATAATTTTATTTACACAATATATTTATAGAAGGAAATATCTTAAGTAAAATTTTAATATTTTACTTAATTATCTAAAATAAAAAGGAACTGTCATGCTTTCAATTCATAATTATGTACATTAATTAATTTACAAAACTTTAAAAAAGAAAAATATTTAACCGAAAAACAGAAGTTACTTCATTGAACAAAATTTGGAAGCCCCGATGTACCATGGTAACAATGACGTCACTTAAAACACGGCACCGTACACGAAAGAGTTAGACATCGGACTCGCTTGACACAACCGTTTTGATCCACTGGAAAACAGATTTACCTTCGAGTACACCCCCGGGAACCCGGCCCTCCCGCAACCATCCCCGAAGCTCACGATGCCAATTTGGAACCACACGCCATTAACCTGTCGCAGAAGGGGGCCACCGGAATCCCCGTGGCATGTGTCACGCACTCCCGAAGGAGTACCCGCGCAGATGAAACTGGGGTTGAAGTACCTGTCGTAACTTCGTTCGCAGGGGGTGTTTGGAAGAACCTGTACGACAGCGGAGTGGAGACCCTGACTTAAGGGGCCGTTTTCTTTGACTCGGCCCTTTCCTATTATTCTGAGGGGGGTTCCTACCCCAGGGGCTTTCATGTTAGAGATACAGACGGGGGGAATTGGGATTCCGAAGGGTGTTTTAAGCTGGATGAGTCCTGCGTCGTGGCCGAAGAACCAAAATTCGGGGTTGATAAAGGAATTTTGTACCAGAACGTATTTCGAGAAGTTCTTCACACTCAGGAGTCGAGGGTTTCTTTTGGCTAAGCAGTGTGCCGCTGTCAGGACGAACTTAGAAGTGATCAGAGTCCCCCCGCAGGTAAAGCGGAACCTGTAGTGAACGGTGACCATCCAGGGGAATTTGTACGAGTCCACGGGAACCCCTCCGACCACTCTGCTGACGCGGTTAAAGTAGTTTGTTATGGCGAAACCGCAGTCTTCGATAAGAAATTCTGAAGTGGTCTGCATTTCATCAACAGCTACTGCGAGGCTGGGTTCCTCTGTCGTTGAAAATTCGCTTTCTTCTTCTGTTACTGCTACTTCAGTAGTAGTAGTAGTAGTAGTAGTAGTAGTAGTAGTGTCAAGTTCTTGGTCTGAGTTCTCATCGCTGATAGTTTCTCTCAAGTCACCAGTCGTTATAAAGTCGTCCTCAATTTGATAAACGGAATCTGTTCCGTTCTTCTTTACATTCTCTGGTTCGTCACTTGAATGTACTTTGTCCACGTCGTCTTTGTTATTGTTGGTCTCCCGTTCAGGGACACTTTGAGGCAACGGTGCTGACACAACAAAATACCTGAACGAAGGCCCTTCGCTATCGCTTCGATAGATCTTCGTTTCGGCCGCAGGAACAGCACCACTTGAGAAGCAGAACGAGGAAAGCGCCAGAAACAACAACCAAGAACCAACTTCCATGTTGTCAAAAGTGTCTTCTCAAAAACATAAATAAACTGGAGAAACGTCGTTAAAGGTGTTCTCACTTAACTTTTTTACGCAAGACTGACTGATGGGAAGACCCAAAGAAAATATTTACTTTCTTATTGATGCCCACCTGGGTAAGTACTAATCTTGTATACCCGACCCTTTCAGACAGGGTATAGGTAAAAGTATACAGTATATGATAATCCGTAAAAGGCAAGTTTATCTTCGATCCTGCGTGATAAATACATTATATGGGATTTCCAATTTATTTTTACACACACACACACACACACACACACACACACACACAATCAAAAGTTTAATTCATGAAATGGAAGAAAAAGCTTCACTAGTAGTTCTGTAAATAGTTTAATATTAATTAACCGACTTGAAAATTATTTTTGCAAAATTTTATAATATATAAGTTTAGGTAATTCATGATTTGAATAACCTCGATAGGTTCGATTAGCTAGGGCCTACATGTTTTCCAAATCTAATTTAATAATATATAGACAGGGATAGTTGAAATTATACGTTTTATATATACAGATGAAATACAGGTAAAATAAAAAAATATGGTCCATACCTTAAACTCGAGGGTCTAATCAAGTGTCAAATCATTTGTTCCCTGAAGCCTTGACATTTTCGTCTGTTGAAGTTAGAGAAAAATTATTATTACATTACTATTATTAATTATTGTTTTATAAAGTTATTAAAGTTATTAAAGTTTGTCACCGTTTGCAGGGATGGCACGACAACTTTAATCTTATTACTGAATATATGTATAATAACTCGTGCATAATTATTTCTTTTTATATACGAGAGAGAGAGAGAGAGAGAGAGAGGAGAAAGCACCTGTTTGGTCATGGCCAATGAATACTTTGTTCCCTCCTTGAAGCATCCCATCTCAGGTAAAGGCAAGTGAGCGATACGAAAAGAAAAAAGTAGCCTTGAACATTTTTTTTAAATTTTATTTATCGTTCATTTTGAAATCCAGGTTTCTTCTTAACTATTTTAACGGGAATTCATAATAATTTTGTAATCTTTAACATAAGCAATTTTAATGCGATTTTAAATTAACGTAAAGAATCATATATACATATATTTCCCAATTTTCGAAAAGAACTAAACCAAGTATAAGTTCCCAAACAAGAATACGAAACATTTTGAAACGAGTGTAAAAGTCTAAAGAAAAACGTATTCGTTTACCTTTAATTAGCAGAGTCACCTGCATCCTTATTATCCTTCGCTGCTTCTGTGTTAACAATTCCGACAATCTTTATGGATAAGTTTTACACAAAACAATTTAATTAATTTAAATTCACAATAGTTTTCAATTCTTTAGAAAATATGATTAATTTTGTATCGAATGCTGGAGATGAGTTCAGGTGTATCTTGAAATCTTAAAACACCTCCAGTTGCATACAAGTTCTTGTATGTATATTAAAATTTTGTACACATATACACACGGGGAAATACCATGTGTCATTATATATATACATATAGGTAACTTCCAACTGATGTTTGTGATCCTTCTTAAAAATCCTTTAAGAGGAAAAATTATTAAAATTCGACATTCCATTTATAATAAAATAAATTTGTATTAAATTCTATAATAAATAATCAAATTATTGTAACTGCAACACGACTAAAATGTATGTATATCGATCTATCTATCTATTTGTATATCTACCTACCTATCTCTAATCTTTGATAGTTCCTAGAAAAAAGATTGTCTGAAGATAATGAAAACTCAAAGCAAGTTTGTGATTTTCATGAAAGCTACAATCAAATTGGAGATACGAAACTAAGGTTCCATTAATGCATGAGCAAAATCCACGGTGGAACTAAAACTTCAAGGGGGTAGGTAGGAGGTAACCCTTACTCCCCCAACCCACTCCCGCCCTCGCTGACCCCCATAATAATAGCGTGACGTATTTGTCGTATAGATTTGTTTATAAAACTTTAAAATCTAAATAATACATTAATAAACGGGTAAATATAACATTTGTTTAGGTTAATTGAGGACATCAAGCATGAAGGTTCGTTCATACGGAGGTGTTGACATCCCTCATTGATACGTATATTGTTATATTACGTTAGGTCTATAGCTTATTTCTCACTCGATGTCATTTCCATTCACGGTCCGGAAATGAGATGACTCAAAGAGAGATTTCCAAATTTGGGAAAAAGTTTCCCGATTTAAGAAAATGTAGCGAGAGACAGTAACGCGATTATAGGCTCGAGGGGTATTCTCGATTTAAAGAAAATGTAGCTTCATTGGGATTGGATCTATTTTGAGAAGTGGCTTATTCGAGATTACCATTTTCGGACTTTATTTTCTGGACGAGGAATGAAGTGTGTGTTTTTTAGTGGGAAAATGCATCAAAGAGAATGTATCCCATTTGATACACTTCAGGCGCGGATACGTGGGAAAGGGGCGCGGGGGTTTAGGATTTGTCATGTCGGTATCACGTAAATATTGCGAGCCCATTATTATACAATATTAAAAACTATTAATTACGCACTACGCAACACAATTTCTGTCCTTTGCACATATTCTGCTGATTTATATTTATGTATGTATGCGCTGATTACGAATATGTTATTTTCTTTCTCACACCCACCATTTTGCCGGAAAACTACGTTAATGTTTGACAAAATTTATCCGAATTATATCAAACGCGGTTCCAGGGAAGGTAGAATTCCAGTATGTTGGCTGAATATGGCTAGTTTCTCATTAGGGAAACTCCCGAGAGTATGTACAAACGAAAAACATCAAAGATTTTAATTGTTGTTCTGATCTCGTAATAATTATGTTGAGGTATTCAATATATTCTAATCTGTATAGGAGACTTTCATTACGCGTCCCTTCAAAACGGTGGGTGATATAGGTATTCTGACATCAAATTTGAACTCGGCGAATCCAAGTTTATAAAAATCACTTCGTTTCGCTTAAAGGACAGAAAAAGTTTAATTTTGTCGTGCAGTGTTATTAGAATACGAGATGTCATTCAGGTTAAAGCTACGGGAGTTAAGCCCCCGCGCCCCGCTCTGTATCTGCGCCAAAACTTAAATAAAATTAAGCGAATTCGAGTAACTTTGCAAACAACAGTTTTTACGATAAAGTTTAAAATTCTGGAAAAAGTATATCAAAATAAGGGAACATCCGGAACTCACCTGACCACAATGCGTGCCCCAAGGCACACCTGAACCCGAGCATTAACATGGAAGAATGCAATGATGGGGTTGTTTAACTTCCTTCGCAACATCTAAAGTCATATGATTGAGGGGACCTACAGCTTTAGGTGGAATCCGAACCACGGGTTGCTACATCATCTGGAAAAGTCTCCCATCTAACTACTCTTCAGATCCAATGTCACCTAACTTCGCTAATCGACGGGAAGTGATGTTACAACAATGGTCACGGCATAGCCCGTACTAACAGGGTTATTGGGTCGAACCGACCCGTCCCAACCTAATCCAGGCGCCAGCAGCTGAGAGCGAACCCAGAGCCTTATCGCCCAAAGTCCGACAGAAAGACCACTGAGCCACAGGGGGCTAATAAATAAATAAATAAATAAATATCAAGGCCGTAGCCAAAGCTTAAAAACAGACGAGGCGAAAATAGCCCTACCAGGGGGTCCGGGGCCATGCTCCTTCAGAAGATTTTTTTTTAATCCTAGCACAAAATCATGCACTTTGAGCGTATGGTAACAGAGTGAATTGGACAACAACAACTTCACTTAAATGTTGCTACTCTATGTTTTTATTCATGTTATTTGTGGTTTGAGTGCATTACATTGATATGACCAGAAACCAGTTCTTATCATTTGCTACTTGACTGATGGCTGAAGGTAAAATCCTATTTCTGTCAATTTCCTCAGATTTCCTTTGAAATTCAATTTCCTCATTGATCCAAAATGTCCGTTAAGCTAGGCGAGGCGGCTGCCTCGTCTGCCTCAACGTGGCTACGGGTATGTATATATATAGCCAAATTCCTCCTACATTTTCGTCGGTGGTCATTGAAGTTACATTAGCTCCTACAGGTGACGTCTTATTTTTTCAAATTCTATACAAGTAGGGGGATGGGGGGGTTCCATTAAAATGCTTAGAGAATGTTCTTTTTCACTGTACACAATGATCATCGTTTCGAATTTCACTTGCGTTAGGATTTTAATAAAAAATATCAAATTACTACTTCATACTACCTCTATGTTTTTACACACCCAGTGTTTTGTTTTGGGTTAGGTTAACCTAACTATATATAGGCCCCAGTGTTGGGCACTAAAGCGTTAATCCGATAACAGTTAATTAACGAAGTTAACTTTTTTTAACGGACTATTAACGGAAGTTAATTTCCATTTATCGTTATCGGACCAGTTAACTTCCGATAACTCGATATTTAGTCTGTTAAAGTCCGTTAACACGTTAACTGCGAGGAGTCATTCACGGAAGATCACCGCTCCGCGAATGAATTCAAACCGCCATAACTTCAGTCTGCTTCCAGATCTCGCAAGGGGAGGTTGGGGAGGCCCAAGAGGTCAAGACTGGCAGTTGGGCCTAACTTTGAGAAGTTGGTCTTTCTGAAGGGCAACCAGCACATTGTGTCAGTCTTTAATAAATGTGCCTAAAATTTAATTTTACCTTTCAGTTCCCGCCATAATAATTCTCTGGTAAATTAAAATTTAGTCAATGGTTAGTGGTTACAAGGGTTTCAAAACATGTAATCAGTACATTTTTATTAAAAATAAAAAAAAAAAGTTAAGCAAAAAAGTTGCAAAACTTGATAAAAATACAGTTAAATACCTATTTATTGTTGGATTTTGCATAAACAAACATTTTCTATGGGTTTTAAAGCTTTTTTCCTTGATTTTTTTTAAATGTTAGTAAATAAATAGTTATCGTTAACGGATTATCGTTAACTTCCGTTAACTTTGTAGTAAAATTATCGGATTATCGTTATCGGAGTTAAAAATTGGGGTTAACGGATTATCGTTATCGAAGTTAACTTTTTGGTTAACGGTGCCCACCACTGATAGGCCCTATAGTAACCTAACCTAAACAACCTCCCTCAAATACATTTTCCATGTAGGAGGAAAGGATACAAAAGATAGCATTGAATAGGAGCGAACGTAACTTTTTGAAAGATTATTTTATATATATATATATATATAATTTCTGGTTTCTTGAGAGCGCCAGTGCCGCTTGTCAGTTTCGTGCTGCTCCTTATCAAAATTAACAGCGTTTAAAATAAGTGAATCAGTGTGTTTCTGCTCCAACAAAATTGCAAACTTGCCAAAATTACGCAGTTAACAATCTGATTAGTAATCACAATCCACAGTACAAAAAAAAAAAAAAATTCTAGCGACGTCCAGTACTACCTTCATAGTCCTACAACGAAGCGATTGGTAATACCCGTGACCTTGAAATAATAAAGGTGTGAACAAACGAACGAGCGAGCGAGCGAATTTTATCTACATAAACTGCTCAAAATGTCCAGCAGAGTTCGTGTAAACGTCCTAAAATCCGAAATGAAAGACTCGGCAAATAAATATAATTCCCTTTTTGACCTGATGCACAAAAGTAAGTAATAAGAGACCTTGAGGCAGTCCTAAAAGTCGCGCAACATCATAACGCGTTGTTAAAAAGTGCTAATACAAAACTAAAAGGAATATAGAGCTCGAAAAGAGCATAAAAAGTATGCCCACGAAGAGATAAAGGACGTTAAATCGAACTTAAACTCATTAACTAAAAGCAATCGCAATAGGGAAACTATAAAAATCAAACAAGTGTCAATTAAGAACAAAGCAAACAGCCTACGCAATAATTGAAGTGCTTATAACTTAATTATAATAGGGATAACCGAAATTAATAGAGAAAAGAGCAATGAAACTTAAAACAAAAAAGGTGGAGGACATTAAAAATACTGAAATTGGGCAATATCAAGATCAAAAAGTGCCTATAGACAAAAAACAAAGGCCACCACTAAAGCAAATTCTAGAATGAAAGAAATGAGTGAATCTTGGACGTCCACCTCGGTTATAAAGTAATACGCGAGGATGAAACTCAGATTTAATACTAAAACCAGAAGCTGAAAGGATGAAACATCTTTGTTAATGATAGCATATGCAAAGAAACCCACAAAATACGGAGAAAGAAACTTTGAAGCAAGAGGACTCGGGGGGAAAAGTTGCCTATTTCCTCGGAGCCAAGTTAATGATCAAAGAAAAAGAAGCTCTTTCAAATCGAATGCCATAGTTGCGGGCGACTTTAACATCAATTTGCAACCCGAGGCAATCTCTCAGAAATTTTTAAACTTGGTCAGTCATACTATTGCTAAACCCACTCGAGTTTCAACTATGGTAATCGAATAACAGAATCTACAACTGATAATGTATTTTGTAAATATTAATGCCCTCCTAAATTCTGGAATTATAACTACAATCACCAATGCTCATTATCTTACTTACATAATATACGATAACATTGTTGAGGTTGCGGATAAAACAACTGTTGATTCAGGAATATTTTTAGAGGTTAACAAAAGAAAATATATTGGGAGTGTGGAAAATATTCTATTTGACTGACGAACCTACAAGTAATCCAGATCCTATATTTAAATTCTTCTCTTCTATGACTCCTTATTTCATATGTTTAATACTCGCTTTCCTTTAAGTAGAAAAACAGTTTCTCCCAAAAGCGTTGCAAATCACTCTAGGAATTATCACTTCAGTAAAGAAGAGAAAAAAATTATTCAAATTGCAATGACAAAGTAAAATTCCTAAAATACAATATAGTCACTATAAAAAAAAAGAAGTTAAATAACTTAATCAAAATTGTAAAATATGACGATTATAAATGATAAATTTTCTATATACAAAAAGGAGACGTGAAAAACGTGTATGGACGACCATAAACAACCTTATCGAAAACCAAATTAAATTAAGAAAAATTCAATGGAGAAACCAAATATTGGTAATAAGGAAATTATTGGACATTTCTATAACGAAAGTACCTCGGCACTTTCGGAACCGAAACCGAAAGTTGGCTCGACTTTCGGCCGAAACAGAAACCGAAAGTAGAGTACTTTATATGAAAGTATTGTAATATAAAATGGAATAATAATACTTTATACGTAATGTAGGCCCTAATTCAATCGCTTTATTATTCCTTTTCATGCAAAATGTAGCACATAATTAAAAAAAAAAAATATTAATGTTCATTAATAAAAATTAATAAGAAAACCGTCATTTCGATTCATTCAATATTCAAAGTTCAAATATTTCAAGTTTTTTTTGAAAGGAGGAAGACATTGTCTGCAGTAGAAAAGAGTCTCTCCGATTCCAGTGAACCCGAAGGGCAGTTCGGTCAAGTTGACTTTCGGTTTCGGTCAAGTTGACTTTCGGTTTCGGTCAAGTTGACTTTCGGTTTCGGTCAAGTTGACTTTCGGTTTCGGTCAAGTTGACTTTCGGTTTCGGTCAAGTTGACTTTCGGTTTCGGTCAAGTTGACTTTCGGTTTCGGTCAAGTTGACTTTCGGTTTCGGTCAAGTTGACTTTCGGTTTCGGTCAAGTTGACTTTCGGTTTCGGTCAAGTTGACTTTCGGTTTCGGTCAAGTTGACTTTCGGTTTCGGTCAAGTTGACTTTCGGTTTCGGTCAAGTTGACTTTCGGTTTCGGTCAAGTTGACTTTCGGTTTCGGTCAAGTTGACTTTCGGTTTCGGTCAAGTTGACTTTCGGTTTCGGTCAAGTTGACTTTCGGTTTCGGTCAAGTTGACTTTCGGTTTCGGTCAAGTTGACTTTCGGTTTCGGTCAAGTTGACTTTCGGTTTCGGTCAAGTTGACTTTCGGTTTCGGTCAAGTTGACTTTCGGTTTCGGTCAAGTTGACTTTCGGTTTCGGTCAAGTTGACTTTCGGTTTCGGTCAAGTTGACTTTCGGTTTCGGGCCCGAAACCCAAAGTCTACTTTCGGGCCAAAACCGAAGGGTTCGGAATATTACTGATAAATAAAAAAATAAAAAATAACATTCGGAATATATCTGTGCCTACATTGAAGCTTGAAGATAAAACATCCGTAACTTTGGAAATATTTTGGTTGATAATTTTGAACAAAGGAATATTCCCAGCAATATTCAAAACTGGTTGTGAAACACCCGTTTAAGGCCGGTGTATTCATTATCTGTATTCAGCAAACATTTTAGAAAAAAAATTGTGGAGAAATAGAATGTAGCAATATTTACAATCATGCAACTGATCTCCAAATCAATACGAGTTTCGTAAAAATAAAACAACGGAAATGGCTGTTTCAAATCTCACGGAAAGAGCAAATGTCGCTAAGAGAACAAAGAAGTAATTTCTATATTTATCTATTTGAGTAAGGTCTTTGATGTAATAGACCATAATGTTCTACTTAAATATATTGTCACGGATGGAGCTATCAGGGATTGCTTTAAAAGTTACTTGTCCAATAGATATCAATTTGTACCAGTCAAAATAGTCTGTTCAACTAAAACGACTGTTAAACATGGTCTATCTCAGGGTTCAATCTTGGTTCCACCGTTATTTTTATTATATATAAATGACCTTCCACGCTCTTCTGATATACTTAACTTCATAATATTTGCGGATGATACAACTGTGTTGCAAAGATGTTATTTCAACTGAGGACATTTAAATCAGAATTTATCAAAGTAATGAAATAGTTCACCTTCAGTACTCTCTAAATACCAGTAAAACAAATCTCATGATTTTTACTAATAAATGAAATGTGTATCTTGATAAACTAAATGCTGATGAAGTCACTGCCAAGGAATGTACTGTAACAAAATTTCTCTAAAATGCAAGACAAGAATTTGCAGTGGAATGAACACGTAAATTATATCTCGGGTGAAAAAAAAAAAAGATTAAGGAGCGATGTTACAATGTTTAAACTTATACATGTAGTCCCTAAACAGGTTTTATTAACTTTGTATCATACTCTTGTTTTTCCTTATATAACGTGCTCAACTCTTGTATGAAGAAATTCCGTTAACAACGCTCTAAACAGTATCTTTATCATACAAAAACAAAGTTATTTATTATCTGATGCTAATTTCCATGATCATTCAAGTGCATTCTTTAAAGAGTTAAACCTATTAAAGCTCAAAGATGTAATGAAGTTGACACATTTTATTTTCCATTTACGAGTGTAAGAACAAAATCATTAACTAACAATGGCTAAACAAATATTTTTTGTAACATGAAATTCACTGGTATCAGACAAGAAAGATCAAAGCACGTTAGTCCTGAATTTAGATAGTGGATAATTTTTGCTCTGAAGACTGTCATTAGATTAAAACTATGGAATGATTTAAATGCGGATAGAAAAAATACTATTTAAAACCGAAATTCGTTTTAAAAAAGTTGAAATCTTTATTAACCCTTTCGCTGCGTCATTTTGATATTTGCCAACTTTATAAAGTCCAAATCTCGCTCAATGGAATATTAATAAAAATCTAGAATTAAATGTACAGTTGCCCGCATATGTAATGTTCTTCGCCTCACAGACGACTCCGGACATGTGACAACGCTGCAGCGATGGTCAAGGTACCCAACTGGGTGAAGGTGAGGTGGAGGGGGACAACCGAATCTAACATGTAACATTGACTTACAGGTAAGGCGCCGTTCAAAAATTACGTAACGCTATTTTTGCTAAAAACCTGCCCCCCCCCCCGTAACGTTTGATAACGTGGGAGGAAGTGTTACATAACATCTTAGGGGGTGCCTGGTTTAGCGTTACAGAACGTTCTTGAGGGATCTGGGGTGTCAAGTTTTAGCAAAAATAGCGTTACGTAATTTTTGAACGGCCCCTAATCATAATGTAATGTCTGTGTTCATAAAGATAAACGATTAATATGATCGTGAACAGCGTTAACTCCATGTAGTTTACTAGTCTTATACAGTAATAAGGTTCCATTATGATTACTGCAAGTCTATATGAACAGATACCACAATGCAACTTTTTACATACTAGTGAATTTGAACCAAAAATAGACATCACACAACCATCTTCTACTCTCCCTCATTCCCCTTCCCCACCCAGCTGTGCAGCTTTAAACCTACTAACTTACAAATCTACACGATTATATACAGTATATATGTATTGATATTGAGCGAGAAAAAGATTGAGACTGTGTGAGAGAGAGGGAAGTAGAGGGGTAGAGAGAATTAGTGGGAAATGACTTATCGATTGTTACACAAAAAACTTGTTAATAGTTTCGATCTGAATAACAATAACTGATTATATCACTGGTCAACAACGTTTTTGTCACAGAGATATTTTTACTTGAACTATGTGTAATTTTTTACGTTGATTACGAAAATGAAAACATAATTTTTCTATCACCCGCAGTTTTAGAGTGACACGAATTTACATTACTTAGGATTTGAGTGAGAATAGGAAGGGAGCGGGGTCTGCCCCTTCCTCTTCCTCTGCTTATAAGTTGTTACACGTCACTGTTGACTTTCATTTGTCAGTTACTCATTTGATTTCACTCAGTGAACATCGTGCATTTTATTAGTGATTTTCCTTAATCATTTTTTGTGTCAGTGCGTTCGTATTGTTTCATGACAGAATGCCACGCAAGTGTGTCAACCATCCAAACTGTTTGTGTGTGCAGAGAGTTAACACTTAAATTTCAAAGGCGAAATTTCACCCCTCTCGTCAAAAAAGCATACAAACTTTATTTTGGTTGCAAGGTAGGGGATCAGAATAAGACGTGGGCACCTCATATATGCTGTATTCCGTGTTTAAGACTTCTGACAGGCTGGCTAAATGGGTCTCGTCAAATGCCGTTTGCTGTTCCGATGATATGAAGAGAGCCGAAAGACCATTTAACGGATTGTTATTTCTGTTTAACAAATATACTAGGCATTACTGCGAAATCTAAACATATGGTACAATACCCAAATTCACCATCAGCCATAAGGCCTGTTTTACATAATAAACATTTGCCAGTACCAAGGCCACCGGAAACATGGAGTTTAGATGAAAATGAAATTGATGTACAATGGTAATGACGAGGCTCAACATGGTTTACTGACGGACGATATTGATCCAATGTTTGAACCATCTTGTTCATCGACAGAGCCTCACTTAATATCTCAAGCAGACCTGAGCGAGCTTGTCTGTGATCCGAAATTGTCAAAAGATTAATCCGAACTTTCGGCTTCCAGGTTGAAAAGTTGGAATCTTCAAGAAAAAGGCACTAAGATATTAGGATGTGTCAATTTTGGGGGTGAAATGACTAAATTGAAAATCATGTGATTTGGTAGCAATTTAATGTAATCATTTGGCATACAAAATAATATCCTTGCTTCAAAAACAATAAAAAATAACTCCTACCTACATCAATTTTAATTCAAAAATTCCATTTTTCCGTAAATTCGTAACAAAATAACAAATGTGCGCAAACATCCTATCAACATTTAAAATGGCAATAAGATATCATTCAGAGTCTTTATTTGAAAGAAACCAATGCAGTCATGTCCTTTTTGCTGCGGTTCCTTGACATCAGCATTCAGCTTGCTACTTGCGCTTTGATGTAGCCTTCTCGCCTCTCGTGACTGTAAACTTGACTAGCTGCTTCTGTGACCATTTTCACACATCTCTCCACACTCTGAGTGTGAGAAGGCCACTTTGGCACTTGTATTGGGGCCTCTAAGTTGTGTTAAATCTTTGTTTGTTATACATGTTGTCAGTGGTGGCTTCAAAACTTCCGAACTCAAGTTTACTAATTCTGACAATTTCGTGGCATTGACGTTTATCGGAGGTACCTTCCTTGTCTCAACAGAGCAGTCTTCCAGCTGGTCATCATCTAGTGATGTTCCTCTAAGCTTTAGAATGATTTCCACAGCCTCAGTGCGATCTTTGGTACATTGGCTGCAGAGTATTGCTTGCAAAACTGCCTCTGGCCTAGCATACTAAGCGGACCTTCTCACCACAGGTAACACGATGTCCACCACTACTTTCCTTGTTCTCAGTAGCTGTAATTGAAACAAGATGTGGTTGGGCCCCTCCATCCACATTGGATTAAGTTTTACATTGAACCAGTGAGGAAGATAAAACCCTATAATAAATTCAACAGTCAACATCAAATTCTGTAGCATTTTGCCTTTCAGTGCATGTTTGGAAACCCAAATCCTGCACAAACGAATCGCTGTAGTTAACCAACGACTGTGACTTACGGGTCCAATCTCCAAGAGAGCCAGATTTTGAGGCAACTCTCCTGATCTGATTACTTGAACAATACGATAAGCGTAAGATTGATCCGTGTTGAGGTCTTTGATAACTTCTTCAGACAACGGAGGGCCTACTTCGACCTTTGGAAATTTTGTATTTATTTCTAATTCCGTTGCTTCATCTAGCATGTTGCCAAGGGGGCCTGACCACTTGTTGCTCTTTGTAGGACCATCAAGTTCCTGGATGAGACGACGAATAGGTAGTTCGCCTGTGTGCAAATCACATACAATCCAAACAAGCCTTCTTCCAAGTTTTTTCTCTAAATGCGTCATAACACCGCCCTGCCATCCAGTGTTCACCGCAGTTGAGTCTCCACCAACGGCCTGCAGTGAACTGTCAAGTCTTCTTTCTTAAGCCAACATATTACTTGATCAGCAATTGCCTCTGCATGTTTCTTGCCTTCTACTTCTGCTTCAGGAACAAAGTGAAACAAATAGTGGCCACCAGGTTCGGAACACACAGAGTAGTGTTCTTCTTTGATGAGACCGGGAAACTTTGTTCATTCCCTCTACCTCTAGGAGAACTTTTGTGTCATCTCTTCTTCCATCAAACAAAAGGCAAGAGAGACCTTCCTCCTTCAAATCTTTTTCATGCTGATCAGATATTTCCTTCATTATTTTTTCTTGTGCTCTTCTTATCTTATTAAGATCTATCACTAAGGATGTATCCTCTCGGCTGATGAGGCCTGCATCTATCCAAGTGGCAGTGGCAATCTCTGCAGTCTCTCGTAGCCCCGTATGGTGGCGAATACTGGCAAGGGCAATGTTTGAGATGTCTTTAGTGTTGTATTTCATACTCTTCGGCGAAGGTTCAGATGGCATTTTGGAGCTATCATCTGATGTTGCTTCTTTCTGTTCATCTGAAGAGCTTTCAAAGAAGTGAGAAACCTCTTGATAGAGCTCTTCATCTCTTTGGGTGGCTTCTTCACTCTTCTTTTTCTTCCCTCTCTCGGATTTTCTCTTTTTTCTTAGCAATAACAATCTGCCGAACCAATCTGCATACTTCCTTGGCCTCCTGCCTTTGTTCTCTGCGCCTTTATGAAAGCCAGCTCCAAAACAGCGATCTTCTCACGAGGACAGCGACAATCAATGTGAGGGTGAGGTTCTCTTCTGCATGAGGGAGAACAATTGGCTTCAGAATACAACTCTATGGGACACTGGCAGTTAAAATTTCAAGAAGAGTATCAAGTGTGTGCAGAAATTTATTTTTCTTTGCTAGTTTTTCTTTACCAAGTGATGTTTCAACTGCTTTGTGCCACAGCTTTGTTAATTTTAGCTCAATAGTTCTATACTGATTGAGTACAGGTGGTTTGAATAACACATTAGCTTTTTTTCCACTGATGCAGAAGAGGGGAATCATGTCCCTTATGAGCTCTTTCTCTGTGTAGTGCCTTCTATCCTTTGTATTTTGTTCACGAAGGAGTAACCCTAGTCTCAGCATGTCTCGCACTGTTGGTAATTCTGATACGGGAAGCTCCTTGCCTGTACCGACTAACAGGCTCAAGTGGCATGACGACTGACCTCTTGTCTTCAATTTTGGCATCTTAGGAATATCTGAAAAGAAAGAAAAACATTTAAGTATTTTATATCAATTACGATGTTTCAAAGTTTAGTCATTCGATGTTCTAAAATTCAATAAAAAAATATTTCACGGGATTACAACATAATTAGACAGAAGAATGATGATGATAATAAATAATTGTAATAATCAATAATCCATACTTAGTTAAACTGTAGTATTCGTCTAGTAGAATAACTATGAAATAGGTACAAGGGCAATAACAGCAAACCACCGTCTATGACATCTAAGAGGCAACTGAGGACAGAGTGAGGGACAGTTCTATTCATGTTGTGACTTGTACAACAACTATAATGACCTTGAAAACACTCCATATGCGATCAGTGGGATAATTCTGTGACAGATGAATAGTTAATCAATTTATGTCCTATTATTTAGTGAGAGAGTCAATTTCTGAAACTTTAAGGTAAAATTGATGTCGGTAAGGGTTATTTTATTTCATTTTGGTTGGCCAATTTCAAGTTTTGACATGAAGAGACTATATTTTCACTACCAAAATCGATTTGAAAAAAGTTGACAAAATTGACACACCCTACTAAGATATCTTTTTATCGCAAGCATCAGATAAACTTTCTACCCTCTCATGAAAACCCTTGGCCAACAACATGATCCAAACGAATGGCGCCTATTTATTGATTCCTTGAAGCTGAGTTTAAAAACTGTATTACTCCATAATGGAAATAAATACCCTTCAGTTCCATTAGCACATGCCGTACATATGAAGGAATCATACGACAATATGCACCTGCTTGTGAAACATATCAATATGCTAAATACTCTTGGCATACCTGTGGAGACTTGAAAGTGATTGCACTTCTTGGTTTACAACTGGGTTATACAAAATTCTGTTGTTTCCTCTGTAAATGGGACAGCAGAGCACGGGAAAGCCATTACTCAAAGAAACAATGGCCACTTCGACAAGCGTTGATTCCAGGGCATAAAAATCTCACTAGTTCACCTCTTCTTAATCCAAAAAAGTTATTTGCCACCACTACATATTAAACTTGGTTTAATGGAAAATTTTGTTAAGGCTATGGATCAAAATGGCAGGGGGGGGGGGGTTCTCTACTTGAAACAGAAATTTCCGAGGATCAGCGAGGTCAAAATCAAAGAAGGGATATTTGTGGTCCCGCAAATTAGAGAAATCATGAGAGCGCGCGCGTTTGATGAAACTCTAAGTGAAGTTGAAGGAGCAGCTTGGAGAGCATTTGAAGTAGTGAACACAAATTTCCTTGGAAACTTCAAGGCCGAAAATTAAGAGTCACTTGTTGAAGAACTTCTCAAGGCCTACAAAGACGTGGGGTGCAACATGTTGAAAATTCATTTTCTTGACTCACCTCTCGACTTCTTCCCAACAAACTTAGGCGATGTTAGTGATGAGCATGGGGAACGCTTTCATCAACAAATATCCACGATGGAGAAGCGATACCAGAGCAAGTGGAGCCCCCAGCATGTTGGATAACTACTGCTGGACATTGTCAAGGGATGGCCCAGAGGCGAAATACAAACGTAAATCATCAGTAGCCACATTTTAGGTGAATTCAATATGCATTTTCTACTTTGATATTGCTATTACGCCTATAAATTAGTCCAAATTTCATTTTCGATTCACTCAATATTGGTGGGTGATAGAAAAATTTTGAGGCCATTTTTGAATTCAGCGGTAAAAAACCTATAAGATCCACCCATTTTTGTTCATGTGCCAAATAAAAAGTTCGATTTTGTCGACCAGTGAATTACCAAAATCACAAGAATAATCCACGGTTATATTAGCATAAACATATTTATATATTCGTACTTATAAATTCATATAATATTATACTAATGTTTGTGAAATAACGATGATGGGCCAAACCGTGGTGTTGACATGGTTACTTGCTGTCGCCGTCCAGGAGAGACTATATTATATACTGTATGGGCGTGTCAGTAAAAACCGTAAGGTGATGGTTGCATGGAGCAGGATACCACCACCGATTTGTGGCTGATGCCTATTATATTAATAGTGTTTTCCAGATTGTATTATCATTGTGGAGAGATGATTTAATCACGATGGACAGATAAACCCATTAATGTTTTCCAGATTTCCTGTTGCATTATCAAATCTTTAAGAAAAAAAAATATATATATATATATACAATAAAACACCAATTCTTTATTACAACAAATATACAATGGTTGAGAATGTTTTACTAAATAGTTTATCATACAAAATGCTCACAATTTGCCATAGATTAACATAATTGGCACAGCTATACCCAGTTCATAGTTAATGTTTGGTCCCTCCCCCATTATCGTCTATTACATCTTGTAATCTGTGTGGCATAGATGCAACATGGTTATGTATGTTGTGTGGGTTCCTTCGGAACATCTCCCACTTAGCCATAGTGTGATCCAGCAGCTGGCGGCTGGTCCGCTCCTGCCCATGTTCCCACGAGTTCACCACATTCCCCGACACGTTCTCAATGGGGTTGAGGTCACACCCCTAACTAAGCCAGTCCAGTAGTTCTAGATTTCGCTGCTCCTCAAACCACCTTCTAACGATCCTGGCGGTGTGGATGGGAGAGTTGTCCCGCAAATGGATTTTAAATATTAAAAGTAAAATTCTCTCTCATCCATACGCTTCATCAGTAACCCACTATTCGAGATAGGGTTAAATTAACCCCTATGTATTAGGGGTTTCTCTCAGCTAAATGTAATTGTGCGCCGTTATACAAATAATACAGTCTGCAGTTATCCAGAATAACATCCTAAAGTGTTGCCACAGTACTGAAAGAGTTAAAGAACAATTTTATAACCGTTATTGGTCCCATGTACTGTAAATGTGGAAACCGGACATACAAATGCGTGTAATACATAAATCTTACTCTAGTAATAGTATAATATTCTATAACACACACATACAACATACCTGCATAAAGATAATCTGCTCAGGATAGGGCAATGCATACGCACGTACAGAAGGCAGCATCACCTCCTCCATGAGCTCTATATATTGATCTGCCGTAAACCTCCCGTGAATCTCAATCAGCTCTTCTAGTCCTTGCAGGTGCATCCATCCCCACACATTCGCCGTCACGTGCCCACTCCGTATCATTTCATAAATATTTTGGCGGGCATATTTTGTGTTGTCCTGTCGCCAACACTGAAGACGGCCGTGAGTTGTGGACGGAAACGTCTTCTCGTCAGAGAAGATAACTCTGCTCCAGTATACGAGATGATCATTTATATGCTGGCGAGCAAACGAGAGCCTGGCCTGAAGACATCGTTCCTCTCTTTTTTGGTAGGAGTACGGTAGTGACATCCTGCTTCATGCAACCGTCTCCTTACGGTGCCCACTGACACGCCCATATGTAGTGTCTCCCGGATGGCGACTGCGTTGTTGATAGGATCGTTCTGTACTTCGTTGATTATTCTCCGGTCTTCTTCTGGGGTGGTCTTTCTTGGTGCCCCACACTTAGGACGATCTAGCAGATTCCCAGTCTCCCGCCACCTCTACACCCAGCGTCGAACAGTAGGCTTCGAAATTCCCAGTTCCATGGCTGTGTCAGCTACAGAGAGGCCTGCTTCCCGCATATTAAGTATCTGGCCTCACTGTGCAATTTTATCTTGAGCTGGATTCATTTTCAGAGTCTGTGTTCATCATACGGTGTAGAAATAAATATGGTATGAACATGGATCATGCCAGTGTTTGGCCCATCAACATCATTCATAAACATTAGTATAATATTGTATGAGTTTATAAGTATATACACTGTAAACCAGGTTAATTTCGCGGTAGCAAATTTTCGCTCTTTCATATCCTTGGACGAGTTCGCGGCATCATAATTTCGCGGTCAACAGTTGCTCGTTATGATCTTACAGATTAAAATTACGTCATGAATGACTAAATTTATTCTGGACTGTGATTGATTGGGGTTGAGGTCGAAAATCAAGGAAAGTTTTACCTCTTGGTACGTGGATAAAGTTTCAGCAGCACTCAACGTAAATGAATCTCTCGGTAAGATAGAGTTGAAGCTCTCCACACTGAAACCTATTCACGCTAAATGGATTGTCTCTGCATGGGATAATCTATACAAAATGAGGGAGACCATTCGGAAGGGTTGGGAAATTAGCGGCATTCATGACAGTCTTGTTATACAGTATAATTTAAAATGTTTTTACTGCTTTTACTTTACAATGTTTTATTACAATATAATGAATTTACTTTTCAAATAAAGTATTTCCTGCAGGCGAACATTTCGCATTCATTCGTATATAAAAAGTCTAGCGTAGTAGCTGTTCATATAAATTTGCAGTAATCATAATGGAACTTTATTACTGTATAAGACTAGTAAACTACACGAGTTCAACGCTCTTCACGATCATATTGTTTATCTTTATGAATACAGACTTGGACTCGGTTGTCCCACCTTCCCCCAATTGGGGTACCTTGACTAACACTGCGGTGTTGCCACATGTACGGAGTCGCCTGTGAGGCGAGGAACATTGCATACGAGGGCAACTGTACATTGAATCATTTGTTCATTTTTCGTGTCTATTAATCCTTTGCACGGTATTAGTATCATAGCTTCAATAATGACTTTGTATTTGTTTCACATCTATTAATAACTTAAGACTAATATACACTACATTTCCACTATTACTTCGTTTGTGTATGAATCAAGTTAAACGCGACATACATTATATGTTTCATCTCTAATCTGAGAGGCCAGTAAAGCCTGAAGATTAAGGACCAAATTATATAAATAAATAGTTCAATTGACAGTATTATTTGTATTATTGTTAACAAATTGTAATATTTTAAATTTGTAAATAAAAAACCACAATAACTTTAATGACGTCACAATGATTTAAATTCAGTTTAATTTTCAATTCTTATTAGTTTGTTCATGTAGCCGAAATTAATTAATACTTCTTATTCACGATGTGTGTGTTATTAACCATAACTACCTATGAAGTGATGTTTTACCTTTAATGAATTTGAGAGCCCTGTAAAGCCTAAAACTTAAGGGCCAAATTAAATAAAATAAATAGCCCAATTTCACAATAAATTACGTCAAAATTATTGTAACACCAAAAATTGTAAAATTGAGACATTTATTTAATGGATAAAAGAATTCTTCATCCAGTCATTAAGTTTCGGGGTCACTACCCAGCCTTTTGGATCTCTGATCGGCCGAAAGGTGGTAACGTAGAAAATAATTAACCAACCTAGAACGATCATTTAACCTGTACTGTAACCTAACCTGGATGTGAAAGTCACCTTGATTGGCCCAAAGGTATGAAATGGGCGGATCACTGAAATGTGGTGTCCCAGAAACATATATTTGTTCCCTTGGATGTTGAAATATGCGCCAGGTTGTACTATATTTTACCTCGTCAAAGGGTAACGGTCGGCGCCCTCACTACCTATTCAAAAGGTGTTGGGTTCGAATCTTGGTGGGGCATTATATATATATATATATATGATGCAAACCAACAAGGAAAAAAAAAATGATTCCAAGGCCTTTCGTGTATTCAGAAGTACACCCCATTCCCTGACGAGGTGTACTTCTGAATACATGAAAGGCCTTGGAATCATTTTTCTTTTTCCTTGTGGGTTTGCATCATTCAGTCATTGTGCGTGTTCGTGAAATTCATCATGTATATATATATATATATATATATATATATATATATATATATATATGTGTGTGTGTGTGTGTGCGTGTGTGTGTGCGCGCGCAGTTTCAAAGGTTAACAACAATTAATGTTTCACCTTCATATAATGGCAAGTCACATGATGGAGGGGACCTACAGCTTAATCCGAGATCCAAACCACGGGTCGCTGCCTGCATCATCTGAAAGCAGATCGAGGATGATGCCCCACCCAACGTCTGAACAGACCCAACGTCTGAACAGACCCAACGTCTGAACAGACCCAACGTCTGAACAGACCCAACGTCTCTTAACCTTGCTGATCTAATGGTAAGCGGTGTTCCGACGTGGCCATGACATACGCGTTACACTATTAATGAAATTGGATAAAATATTCGTCAACATCGTTTTATAAAAACCCTTTTCAAAGAAATCCAAAAATGAGGTTTTTATCGAAATAATTTTAAATTATCACTTTCATAAAGTCACGTCCAGTACATAAAATTTATCGAAATAAAACTTGTTAACTTTTAACTTCATTTCTTGTTAACATTTACCATACCATTTACCATACTTTGAAATTAATAAGTTCCAGCGAGCATTTTTTTTTTTTGTAAATACGTTATTCTGTATATTTGATTTATGATGATGACTTTGCGTGTTTACACACACAACACACTCGTTTTACCTGTTACACTGCCATTGTAATGGGGTACTTAATCTAACCTAACTTTCTCTTACTTACATAATTTAGCCAAACCAACCAACCCTAACCTTACCTAATCTAACAAAATCAAAGTTACCCAACTAGTATGAGTAGGGACTACTGCACCAGCGAGTTTAAACTAGTGAGTGAGTTGGTGGTATAATTACCTCACTAGTAAGTCAGTACCCGATAAGTCTGGTGTTCGTTCTGATCTAGTAACCCATAAATACACGCTATT
>JAJOZX010000936.1:85000-107500 GCA_023014485.1 Bathynomus jamesi
ATATATATATTATATATATATATATATATATATATATATATATATATATATATATATATGTCCCAAAATGAATATCCTAAAAACAAATATTATTTACTGTTTTATTTTCACAAGTATCGAAAAGATTAAAAAAAAACATGTAATTAATGAGGTTTTGAATTTTCTTTAACAGTTGTTGACATTTAATAGGTAAATATTCGTAATTACAGTTTTTCGGCGCTTTTTCATTATTTACTCGCATATTAAGCCAAACATTTATTAGCAAATATAAAAAAATTTATGCGCAAGTATAAACCAAACATTTATTAGCACATAAAAAAGTGATATTTTCGTTAAAAGTAACAAAAATATCACAACTTAACCTAACCAATTATCAAGGGCATGCAGTTGACCTAACCGGGCATTCAATTAACCTAACCGGGCACTCAATTAACCTTGTAATTACATCAAAAACCATATATATATATATATATATATATATATATAATAGAAGAAAATTTTAAAAAAATTGGCAGAAAAAAAAAAAATTGCCGATAAATAATGAAAAAGAATATGTGGTAAATAATGAAAAAGTGCCATATTTTCATATTAAATGAAAATGAAAATGAAAAGGTTTATTGGCAGACTATAGTCCATATTAAATGTGTGATTACCATATTTGACGGTTTACAAGACGCACGGGCATATAAGACGCACTCACATTTCAGCAGGGAATATTTAGGAAAAAACTTTTGAGTGTATTTAAGCATTTAATGTTTACTCCTCTAATAATGGAACATGAGCATGAGATCAGCAGAGCAAAAGAAGTCATTTACAATGAAAATATCTTACATCATCATCAGTAGTTATAAATCCAGCTTTAATATATACGATAATTCCTTTTTTAGTTAATTAAAAGAAATAATAATGTAATAATAATAATAATAATAATAATGTGTTTAAGTAAACAACAACATATTTTTAATTCTGAAGTTGGGTTCGGCAGAATTTAGCCTACCGGAGACAGCTATAAGGGGATTCATTAGCCTACGGGAGACCGCAACTTCACATATAGGACGCGGGGTAATTTTTTGAGCCATTTTTCGGAAAAAAAAAAGTGCGTCTTATATGCCGTCAAATACGGTAAGTAAAAAAAATTCTAAAATGACGCTAACACACACATATCTTGACTTAATATTATGTCGCAATTTTAGGTTGTTAAGCGAGTAGGCTAAGTCCCATAAGGGGTGCCATTTTAATTAGTCTAGTAGTACAGTAAACTAGTACTGTACTGTACTACTAGTACTACTAGTAGTAGTACTGTACTGTAGTAGTACAGTACAGTACTCTACAGTACATTCTAAGTTTCATCTTTCTGTTCATTACCTTGTTTTTTAAGTGAATACCTTCGTTACTTTGGTTTTGCTTCCGCCGAATTATTCATTCTGACGAAGGTCAAGCTTGTTGCTCCATCTTAGACCTATAGTTTAACGTGGAATCCGAACCACGACCCACTGCGAGTGGTCAGAAATTACACAGTCCTCGCCCGGACTCAATCTCACGCCCTCCCGATCAGCGGCCCAGCGTCTTAACCATTAGGTTACCCAGGTCCCCATTTATCTACCAACCAATTTTATTGTATGAAGGGATGAACAGCTGGGTTTGCTGCGCGCCGCCTGCCGTTACCAGGAATCGAACCCGAGTCCGGTGGACTCGTAGTCAGCGATGCTAACCACTGGCACTGCACCACCTACGGAGAAAGAAAAATTTATTACATTTGTGCATGAAAGTGATTCAGTTGTTGCTACTCAAAGACGCCTTCGACGTGGAATGAACCAGAATAAACGCGTGCAATGATTTAATCGAAAGGATAGGATACACCGGTGAATGCTTTCTACCAAATCTCACTTTCAGTGATGGGGCTACATTCCACATTTCAAGCAAAGTAAACCCCCATAAATATAGGATTTGAGTGAACACAACCCACATGAACTCTATGAACATGAGAAGGATTCCCCTAAAGTAGGTCTGGTGTGCTTTGTCGCGTTCTAACATCCACGAATCTTAATTGTTAACGAACGAACTGTAACTGGCGGTTCTTACCTAAAGATACTAGGGTAGTTTTTATTCTACAGTTGGAAGGAACTCCCTGCTTATTACAAAGAACAACCACCTGACAAGATGGAGTACCACCACATCTTGTTCGAAACGTTCGAACATTTTTGAACGAAATCTTTCCAGGGCGTTGGATTAGTAAGGGAGGACCTACAATATGGCCCGCTCGCTTACCCGATTTATCCCCTTTGGACTTTTACCTTGGGGGCGTTTTGAAAACAAAAGTCTACCATAACAAACCAAGGAATCTTCAGGAGCTAAAACATCGTATTCGTATATGCTGTCATGTCCATCCGTGGAGCTGTGTTGCAAAAATGTGTTTTCAGAATTTGAATGCAGAATAAGATCAATTATAAATAATGATGGGAGACATGTAGAAATTTACTTATTAACTGAATTAAATAAAACTTATAACAATTCAGAATATAATGTTATTTGGATTTTGCTGTTATATAAAATAACAAATATATAAAATTAAGATTTGTTTTTGGTATATTCATTTTCGGACACGCTGTGTGTGTGTGTGTGTGTGTGTGTGTGTGTGTGTGTGTGTGTGTGTGGTGTGTGTGTGTGTTATAGTCTGGCCTGCTGGAATTTGCTTTAACTGATTTGCAATAAAGTTTAAAGATGTTAGTTTTTTATTAATAACTGATACTAATACTATTATCTATAGTCTATACTATAAAAAGGGAGTCCTGTCCGTCCGTCCGTCCACTAGTAAGCGAGTCTGAACATAGAAATGAATGCGCTTTGCTTCGTTTCAACTTTTTACTCTAGCACGTTAAGATTTTCATGGCTGCGTTCTTTTCTATAGTTTTATTAATCGAATTACTGAGGTCTAGTTAAATGGGTCCGTAGGGCCTACTTTTGCTAGTAATAAAAAGGAGGACGAAGAAACCTCATTACCTACAATAAAAATAATAGTAATGAACGAAATTTTAATAAAACTTTAATCCGCATGTACTCGCGAGCAAGGAAACAATTCTTCCAATTTTTCACTATACTTCAGCGCTTGTGCGTTCCCCTTCACATAATACGAATATGACCGTAGGAACTTTCGATTCTGTACAAGTGAAGCTAAAGACACTCTCTTTCGTACTTTCTGCAGTAATATATACGGACAGCAACTGTGGGTGAATTATAAAAATGGTTCTGGCAGAACCCTAAATTTGCTGTACAACGGGTCTTTTAGACTCTTACATAAATTACCCCCGAGATGCTCAGCTTCGCAAATGTTTGCTACCCACAATGTCCCGAGCTTCCCGGAGGTAACAAGACGTGCTCAACGCAGTCTAATGCAAAGAATTAAAAAATCAACCAACCCGATCATCCAAGCTATCCATGATTCCTGTCATTTATCCTCTAAGCTATGGACTTCTTGGTACGAAAACGTCTGTCTGTAGCTCCACTTAATTTCGACATTACAGTATTATTTCTAATCAATTGTATATATTTCTATCCTTAGTATATGAACTGTCATTGTATTATTAATATTTGTCATATGGACTATAGTCTGCCAATAAACCTTTTCATTTTCATTTTCAATACAGCCTTCGCTGACTCCCTTGCACCTCTGTGCAGCAGCTTCTACAATTTCGACTAACAGTTATACACTTTAATGTGAAGAGACTCATTTCCCATGGTAATCTATATAATTGGTATATGTGGGCATGAACATTCCGTTTCCTGCAACGGACTTAAGCACTCATTGTAAAGATATATATTATTCTAAAGCAAAATTAAGTGTCTCGTTTATTCAGTTTATGCTTTTCTAGAACATAGAAGATCAATTAACCACGTTAGTACCCATTTCCACTTACCAAGCAGTTCATCTGGAAAGCTTGACACTCAACAGTGTATTTAAACTCGAATTAAATGAAAAATTCTAAAATAACATCAGAATTTTTTCTGATGAGAAAAGTTCGAAATATTATTTTGTTGATGACGTAACAGTAATTGGCATAATGGTTGCCATTATACTGTATACTCTCTAAAATAAAATTAAAAGAAACCTATTCATCTCTTAAAAAGAAGAACTAAGAGTGTCTTGATATGTAAAAAACAAATATTATGTTCCATGTAGTAAAAGATTGAGGGGATCGCTGACCAATTATTACCCCCTCTTCCCCATTCCCCCAAAAGTGCCAACCACCTGCACCAACCACTTTGTACGGGAAGTAATTGATAATAGACAGACCTAAAGGCTACTGTATAAACCCTTCACTAAACTCAATCTTAAAATATATTATTTTTATGTACCTCATTCAGTTGTGGTCCTTATTATAACACACACACACACACACACACACACACACACATATATATGTTTTATTCATCATATATTATATATATATATATATAATTAGCTTACACAATAATTGAAATAATGTCGGTATGTGGCAACTGTTCTTGGAAAAGAAAAGAAAGCATCGTACATCATCATCATTGAGTGACCGGAAACAATTGCAAAAGACAATGTGCAAAGTCTTGTCGTGAAGATATCGCAAATGACCCCTATTATTAGACTATTTAAAATTCACGCAAACGAACCATTCTCTGACACAAATAATTGTTTATAATTTGTGTATTTACGAAAGAAACATGTCGTCAACGTGAAATGGTTGCCCGCTTGTTTATTTCAGTTAATTAATTAACTTCCTTCGCTGTACTATGCAAACATTCGATAGAGTAATTAGACCAGCAAGGTTTTAAGTACATGAAACACACACACACACACACAAATACACACGCGCACACACACACACACACACACACACACACACATATATATATATATATAATATATATATATATATATATATAATAAAAAAATACCCACTTATCATCATCAAATGATATCGTTACTCCTGTCGTAATAGGCCCTAAACTGGTTAATTGGTTGGTAGTTCATAGTTTACTCTCTTATTAAGGTAGGAATGGTATGAAGGGGGTACAACACAAAGGAACTACAGTTTAATGTGGAATCATAATTATACTTCCCCTCTGTGTCTATGTACCCTTTGTGACTGAGGGTATAAAGCTGAACTACCAACCAACAAAGAGTGTTTTACGCCAGCAGTGATGAAAGGTGATTATGTGACAATATACCAGTTGAAAAGGTTTTTTTTGTAACTTCTGTAACAGAAGTTAAAACAGTAACACAGAAATCAAGTTTATCTCGTTAAAATTTTTTTACTAGTCATCTGATCACTCGGTGGATTATAACTCTAGGCTTTATCAAACCCCGTAGGAAAGCCTCGTCAGTATACATTCACCCTCTGTATATGTATTTGTCAATGATACTGCGAGCTGCTCGTACCCTGAATGAGTATGTGAGCGGATCGATGGTTTGAAAAAAAGAAGAAGCCTTTATTCTCACTATTAATTAATCTATTACCAAGCATAGATAAAGATTAACACTGATAATATTAAGATGCACACAAACACACACACACGCACATATATATATATATATATATGCACACACACACACACACACACACACACACACATATATATATATATATATATATATATATATATATATATATATATATATATGAAGATTATTATTTTGTGTACGTCTGTTCATGCGTACACAGAATCCATGCGCACATCTCACGCACATGCATTTCTCCCTATATAATTATTAAATGCATAAATATGTTGCAGCGGTGTAAGTGCAAATTCAGCTGAGTTTCCTTCATAAGACTTTCTTCCGAAACTTTCTAACGATATATTTGCCATTGCAACTTATTATTATCATCGTAATTGCTTAGTTTAGACTCCGACTTTACCTGAAAAGGTGAAACCCGTTTCGCAATAAAACGAAAACAGGGTGGAGAGGAGCACGAATGAAATAAGAAAAATTGTACAGTGGAAAAAAAAAATATATATATATATATATATATATATATATATATAGTTATTAAGTGAAATAAATAAAAATCACAATTTTATAAAGCTGGTAGGAATGGTTCAGCCACATATGACAGTTAATTAACTGATAAACTTTCGTTAGTATTTCTTCAAATCGTGTATAAATACTGACGAATTATTGCTCTCCGTAGCGGAAAGGTTTTATTTATCCGTCATTAACTTCATTTGCTTGTTGAAATTAGTTTCATACCCATATACAGTATATATACCTCTCCTAATCACATATAGAAGTTCTGCGCGTTGATCTCTCATCGGCCGGAGGTCGGACTCGTGGCTCCGCCTTCAGAATTAGGTTGGTGAAGGGGAGAATTACTTTCTTGAGCCCTCTATCTCGCATAACCAGATGCACCGTGCTTATCTGGAATTGTCCTGAGCCAGGTGTTTGATCCTTTTTCGGAAGACTTCCACACCGGCATCGGTGGTGTTTCTAATTCCTATGGGCAACTGGTTAAATAGTCTTGGCCCTTTGACAACGAAACAATTTTCCTTCAGCGTTTCGGATGTCTCTTGCCTATAACTTTTAGTTTGGGAACACATATACTGTACATAGTTTTACTTTCCTACTTTCCACACTTATCTGGATGGTTATAGGTTTCATTCGAGGTTAGGTATATTATGCGTAGCCTCTATGAGTTGTTCTTCTGTGCTGACATCCTGCCTAGATAAACTCTTTCGTTTTTGTCTTTCATCTGGTACTTTTCCTTTCTGCTGGAAGCTCGCTTTCATTCAGCCTGTCCCAAAGAAGGGCGACTGCTTTCAACCCTACAACTATTGTCCAATTGTTTTGATTTCTTGCCTTTCTAAAGTTTTTGAATCTACCCTTAATAGGAAGATTCTTAAACACCTCTCTTCTCACACTCTTCTTTCAGATCGTCAGTATGGGTTCCGCAAGGGACATCACGTGACCTATCTCTCTGATTGTTGGTCATCCTCCTATCGGGGTTTCGGTAAAACCTCTGCTATTTTGCAAGACATATCAAAAGCTTATGATAAAGTCTGACACAAATCGTTAATTTCTAAACTGTCCTCCTTCGGTTTCTTTCATTTTATCTGTACCTTCATCTCTGATTTCCTTTCTGCCCATCTATAGCTGCGATTATAGATGGCTACTGTTCTTCTCCTAAAGCTATTAACAATGATGTTCCTCAGGGTTCTGTCTTGTCACCCATTCTTTTCCTTTTATTTATCAATGGTTATTAACTCGCACTTCCTGTCCTATCCACTCCTATACCGATGATTCTACCCTTTACTTCACTCGCTTCACAAAGCGTCCTTCTCAGTCACTCCATGCTTCGCGTGAGACGGCTATGGCGCACCTGACCTCTGATCCTTCTACTATCTCTGACTGGGGCAGAGAAAACCTCGTGACTTTCAATGCCTCAAAAACTCAGTTCCTTTATCCAGTGGCGGCTCGTGACTAAAAATTCCAGGGGGTGCTGTCTCTAAGAATGGGTTGAAATAATTACTGAAATAAAAAGATGAGCATTGAGCAATGAATAAAAGTTTCAAAAGTTATTGAAAAAGTTATTCAGTGAGCTCATCCTTATATTGTTCTTGATTATTTCAATTGTAAATAAAAAATTTAGGGGTGCTGCAGTTCCGCAGTGCCTACCGACGAGCCGCCACTGCCTTTATCTGTCTACTCGACACAGTTTTCCACGCGGCTACCCCTTTACCTTCAACAATACACAACTCAATCCTTCCTCTTTTAACATTCTTGGTGTTTCCTTTTCTAGTGATCTTTCTTGGAAAGATTACGTATAGGGCGTACTCTCTTTCTAAAAGAGTTTCTGAGAGGTTAGTTGTGTTGTACTGGTTCCGCAGTTCTTCACCCTCACTCATTTGCTGTCTTTGTACAGGGGTCTTGTCCGCCCCTGTATGGAGTGGCTCAACCCACACAGCTCTACATGACCGGGCTTTTCGTTTCATCATTTCCCTGCCTCTTACTGACCATCTACAATTCCTTTCTCTTCGCCGTAATGTTGCCTCACTCTCTCTTTCCTATCGCTTTATAACGGACACTGCTCTTATGAACTCTCTAACTGCGTGCTTCCTCCTTTAAGGAGATCATTCAGTACCAGACTTTCGACACATCCTCACCCCTTTTCTGTGTAACTCTCTAAGGCAAAGGTTAATCGGTATTCTCAGTCATTCATCTACTCAACCGGTCAACTCTGGAACAACCTTCCTCAATCCACCTTTCCCCCTGTCTCTGATCTCTGATCTTTCAAATGCAAAGTGGTCAGGCATCTCGAAAATTTTGGATCTTGATTTTGGCTCTCTTCTTCTTCTTCTTCTTCTTCTTCTATGGGGATGGGGAGGGGGGGGGGCGTTTTTTGAGGACATTCGCCCTTGGCCCTTCCTTCCTGCATAAAAATAATAATATTATGGTGGTGTACCTCTCTCTTCTTTTCAGCGAATATAGATTTAATTTATGCATTCTTTTCCAGTTGGTTTGTTGTTTCACTCAACTGATCTTATGACTGAAATTTCTCTGAATTTCTTTTAACTTACTAATTTCCTCTTTTATATGGTGACGTTACGACAGAGGAGTGTGTATATATATATAATAATATATATATATATATATATATATATATATATTATATATAGTGTTGAGATGGACGACAAAATTGGTGCATGAAATGAAAAGCCTATTTAGGAAGCAAAGTAATGTTTCACTAAATCGAACAGCCTTTTCAGGCCTTTTTGTATTAACAGAGTTTTTTCCTCATTATAACGATTTCATTTAACTTTGTAACGTTTTTGCCATCAGATATTCCCTTCTGCTTCGAATCTTGCAATCCTGCGAATAGCAGTGCGGGACCAGCCCCCAATCATCTACAGTCTTCACTGTACAGGCATGGGAATGAAACCTATCACAGAAGAGTATCTACACATACTTTAATAGAAACTTAACGTTTCAACCTTCAACGTTAGAATCTCTTCAGTTGGATGGTGAGTGCCTCTATATGTATATATATATATTGCAGTCGATATATTTATTGCTGGACGACCACTATAGAAAAACTAAACTATAAAAAGATATGGAAATTGATATAAAAAACTCAATATAATAATAATAATAGCTTCGATACCCGAACTTGGTACCATAAAGCATATAACAGAAGCGATTTAACATCTCTTTTATGACGAACACATCCTTCCGTTGCCCATAGCAACGGAGCCGCAAATATCCTCGATTGACCAACAGGTCACGTGATGTCACCCGAGGTCGAGGGTCAAACTGGAGGTCCGGAAGGAGTATTAAAGAATTGTGCAGCGATCCTTATCATCCTTGCAAGATTCGGAGGAAGTTGAGCGCATCCTTTGACCTCGTAATGTCGCAAAAAAGGAAATTTGAAAGATCCCAAACGGAATCACAGGAATCTCTTGAGGATTCTTCTCAAAGAAAAGTTTTCTCTTTATTTTAAGGTTTATTTTATTGTTATTTACTATTTGCCAACCATTCCCAAATGGTTATATTAAACCACACCATATTTGCACATTGACCATTTAAGAATATTATCCTAAAAATAAACATGGTTCGCGCAGTCATGTAGCATGGTTATATATATATATATATATATATATATATATATATATATGTGTGTGTGTGTGTGTGTGTGTGTGTACACCAAGCCTATCATGTATATACTGCACACAGTCCACTTTCCCTCCATAAATACTTACGCACACGTAAGCGTCACCTGTATACGCGCATAACCGTACCGTATAATTGTGCATGAGATGTGGGCATCCGCCGAATGTGGGTGAGCGGTACAATTTTGTCTGCCCATACAGCGTCCAACCCTTCGGGCTATGCCATCTTCAGAGACGCCGGCCGGACAAGAGCAATAACACAGATGCTTTCCGTGACGTTATTATTATTATTATTATTATTATTAGTTGGTTGTCCTTTTTTTACTATTTTTATTATTATTGTTATGAAGGAAAATTTAATTAGAATTCCCGCTATCATTGTAATAGAGAGACAAACCCGATAGATAAAATTTGATGTTTGCGATTTCCATAAATCCTCGCGTTTGTTTCCAAGATTAGAAGTTTCCTCTGAACTTTCCCATCCCAACCTTCCGTACCCCTTCCTCCGTTTCACATAATTCCCTCGCTTTCCTCCGCTTCTTCCCCCACCTTCGTGGGTATCCGGTATTTTGGGGTATATCCGGGCATTTTTCCTTCGTATGAGTGTATCCGGTAACCCCTGACACCTTGAATTGGTCCGCTGATCCACATAATGGGTACCAATAAAGCTACGTGAGCCCGCTCTCAACGGGATTCCTATATCTTTCTCTCTCTCTCTCTCTTTCTCTCTCTTTCTCTCTCTCTCTCTCTCTCTCTTTCTGTATATATATATTTCACGCGTCGAGGGTTTTGCGCGGAAAACGAGCTTCACACGGAGGTTAACTTTGTGGCCTTTGAAAACTTTTGTTATAGGATTTCAATTTTTATTGTAGGATTATTTAAATTTATATTTATTTTATTATTATTATTATTATTATTAGTAGTAGTAGTAGTAGTAGCAGCAGTAGTAGCAGCAGTAGAAGTAGAAGTAATGGTAATACTGCTGACAATGATTTCAAGTTGAAGGTTAAATTGTATTCATCCTAATATATTCGAACGATATAATCGACGATTGAATGTCTGAAAAGAAAATAATAAAATGCTCTCACTGCATCTTTTGAAGGCCAGAATTGGAGACAGGAGGGGCTGGGGTTTGGAGGGTAGAGGGAGGGGATTGCTCTTCGAGACAGAGTCGTCTCCAGAATAATGAAATTATGTCTGCAAATCAATTAGGGAGCTTGATTTTGATCTTTTGGATCGTTATTTTGGGATATGTTGAAGTCTCTCTCTCTCTCTCTCTCTCTCTCTCTCTCTCTCTCTCTCTCTCTCTCTATCATCCTCTTTCTCTCTCGTTGCAGCTTCCGCCCGAGTCATCTGCTTCTGCCAACCGGAAGTTCTTCTTCTTGTTCACGAGAACGGCCAATTTCGTTCTTTTTATTTCTTTAATTGGGAAATTGGCGTGTCGGAAGCATCGTGTGCGTGCGATTTCAACGTGTACGCGTGTACACACTTCAGAATATGTAGACGCACAGAGCAACAGGTCTTCGAACACAAATTCATAAATATCACACACACACACACACACATATATATATAAGAATTTATGATTCTCATATTTTATCTTGAGTTTTAAGATACGTGTTGAATTACACCTGAGATTTGGGTTTTAAATTCGGAGCCTGTCGGGACCCATTTTTTTCACAGGTAAATTTCAGCTCTGATCTGGATATTTTTCCCACGGTGTCTTTGAAAACTCACCTGTCCTTACACACATCCAACCACAAGATAAAATAAGAAGTCTACCATGAGAAGATTACCACCCTATACGTATATTAAAAGTCATTAATGGATTCAAATATGTACCTAAAGAACAAAGCAAGAAAGCGCATATAACCTGAATAATAATAATAATAATAATAATAATAATATTATTATTAATAATAATAATAATATCAGTGAAAGCTAAACCACATCTCGGAATGTATATTTATACGTTCTTTTTAAAGTTATTCCTTCAGACAAGAAGAAATTACTAAAATTTCGAGATAAATAACCGAAAATATATAAATGAGTCAAAAACAGGAACCCACCCCACCCCCACTTTACTCCCCCGGTTACGACAACCAAAATAATATGGTTAGACTTTTGATAACGAATACAAAAGTACAAAGGCGTCATTGATCGCGTGGTTTAACCCTTTAACGCCGGAATTGTTTCGAGAGTTAAGTTATGAATGCGTGTATTTGAAAGGTTACTAATATGTAGCGGTCGTCCTTTTAGTTAGTTAACTTATATTTGGATTGGTTGGTTGGTTGGTTGGTCTGTTTTACGTCCTTTGTCCACCAGAGAGTGCTGAGATGGTTGGTAACGCTGCCACCAGCCGCGAAAAATAAATCCCCTTTAAAAAAAAGACCTGGATCGAGCCAAGAAGATGACGCGCAGCGGTCTCCTCACTACACCCCACTCCTCATTTCTCTGGCTGGCTTGGGACAGTTCATGCATCGCTGGGTTTATATTTGGTATCAGATAGTTATAACCATTTTTAAGTATATTGGTTATTTTTTTTCTTTTTTGTTCGAGCTACAATTTTTTTTTTTTTTCAAATCTATTCTCTTTTGGTGGAAGTTGAAATCACTTGAAATCCCAACCCAAAAACTGACGTTTAAATAATTTGTTCGAACCCCCCCCCCACCACCACCCCAAAAAACCCTGCAGCTCTTCATTATCCAAAACATTATAACTGAATTAGGCCTGTGCATGACCTGCATATTCTATAAAAGCAGGAAAAACGTTTTTAATCGTTATTATGACGTACTTAATTGGAAATAATATAAAATCCTTCGTAAGGAAGAACTTGATGCGAATTCGGTGATGGCTCAGGTAAAACGAGATTACCAATTTTTAGGTATTGTGTGAGATAGAGAAATTCGCTCGCGCATGTGCATATATATCCTCTAAATGGGGTCTTTTAGGACTATGTAAAACATGTGCATTTTTATCTAGTTTTACTCTTGATACTTAAGTTTCATCTTTAGGGTGTAGTGGTTAGCATTACTGACTGCGAATCCACCGGCCCCGGGTTCGATTCCTCGCGACGACGGTCGGCGCGGAGCTCACCCGGCTGTTTATCCTTCTATACCAAAAAATTTATTAGTAGATAAATGGGTACCTTGGGTAGCCTATAGTGGTTAACACGCTGGGCTGCTGATCATACCCCCGTGGTGGGTTGTGATTCGGATTCCACGTTAAGCCTTATGTCTAAGGTGGACCAACGAGCTAGATCTTCGTCAGAATGAACAATTCGGGCGGAAATGAAATCACTGTACAACTAAGACAAACCAAGGTGTGTGTATATACTGTATTTCATGGAATATCATGCATGAATTTGCACTATGTTTCATAATGAAAACTCGCCCCCACCAGGGTTCGAATTCACCACCTCTTGGTTGTCAGAGCGTAAGAAGTGTAGTAAAACGCGTAGTGGCTAACGCCTTCACCTTCTATTCACTATATTCAGAACCTCAATATAAGCGAAAGACTCGTTGCATTCCCATCCCACCATGAAACGGACATGTTATGTATCTTGAAAAGTGGACGCTCAATTTTGCCAATTGAGGGTTAAGTTTTGTTTTTTGGCTAAAAATACAATAGTTACCCACCTTTTTCTTTGATGTATTCAATCCAACGTCAATGCAACGAGTCTTTTGCTTATATCAGTGGCGTTCGGTCCATGTAAGCAATGGAAGCATTGCTTCCCCACTTAAGTGATTAGAAGCACTGTTAAACAATATTAATGACGATAAAATTATGATAAATTATATAATTATCACTCCTTTCAAATATTCTTTTAATACAAAAAGCTCGAAATCCAAATCTGTGCAATGAAAAAGGAGGGGAAGAACAATAATTTTGTTGCATCGAGACGGGCGTCAGTGGAAGCAACCTTGAGAATTGCTTCTTTTGTTTGACTTACTACTATATTCCTGTTTTATAAAAATTGTGTCAATTCACCGATAATTTCACTGCTAATACGATAGTATGAATGTAATAAATGATATACAAAAATTAATGATCGCTATACTTGGGGATGAATTAATATTATGTCTTAAAAGAATAAAAAATATTCACCGATGGAAACACAGACCCATAACGCATTCATTTCTTCAGGGAAAACGTGGATCGTGGAAGCAACTTAGAGAGTTAATTATTCCTGCTATTATGTTAACGAAATCCTTTTAAAGCGCTTAATTAATGAGCTTATATAGCATTAAATGACTAAATAACTGGCAGTTATTACCAAATATATTTTTAGAAGAAGAAATACAAGCTAATTGTAATTAGAGTTTGCTTAATTATGAGTAAATCAAAGTGAACTTGTTATAATGAGGTTAATGTCGTTCGTCAACTGCCCATTCCTTTCCTCCTCCTCCCTCAACAAGTACACAAATTCAAATATAATTCGATCGCATTTTTAACAGTGTTTAGTTATTTATTTGATTTGTGATTGTTACAGTGCGTTTAACGATCTTTGGCTGGATTATGTAGTCTTTTTATTTCTTTGGCAGATAATGATGGCGTGTAATAAGTGATATATATATATATATATATATATATATATATATATATATATATATAAATATATAATAGGCTGTGCATGCTTCCCTATACATAATTGTCACTGATCGCCACTGGCTTATATTGAGGTCCTGAATATAGTAGGCTGGTGTAGCTGTAAACCTTAGATCTTGTCCCAAAGTTGGATCCTATTTGCTTTACAGATAGCTGGTGAGGGAAGCTATATTTTTGGGGCCTCTTTGCGAGTGACCCGTTGCCCACGTCGGGCTAACATCATGAAAAAGAAAAAAAACTATAGTATTTGTCATTTACCATTGCTTATTCGGACTATAGTGGATTTAATTTTCCCAGAAGAATTCCTTGCTTCATGCACGGTCTGTGTGTATCATATATATATATATATATATATAAATCTATATATATTAGGCCTTGAAAACCGAATTCAGAACGTAAAATGCAAATTTTTCGCAAAATCTATATTCTATTTTGCGTTTGTTGAAGAAGTGTTTGTGTATTTGTGTAAAATGATTAAAAGTTAATGAGGTTTTCTCTTTCTGATTTACGTAACTGCCTTGCGACTTTTGCCTTATATACAAACCTTCTCAATACAAGACTCGAGAACAGCACAGCTCATTGTTTCCCGAATTGTTTGTTGATATACAAAAGCTCAAAAAAAGGAAGAAATATATGCAGAATCAAATTACAGAAATTACAGGCTAACAAAGGCCCTAACATTCACTCGAGGTTAGCCCAAGAAAAGAGAACAGAGAAGAGAGAGAGAGAGAGAGAGAGAGCAGAGAGAGAGAGAGAGAGAGAGAGAGAGAGAGAGAGAGAGAGAGAATAAAAAAAAACTCATATACTGATACTTAAACTCATATCATGAGCGTGTAAATTAAGCTTTCACACAGATATAGAAATTGTATAGTAGTAGTAGTAGTAGTAGTATGAGTGCATAAAGCAGAGAAGAGATAAGTAGAAGAGAGGAAATTTTGGTGTTGGATTTTTTCTTTTTCGTCACTAACACTATTCCTTCGTTCATTTCTCTTTGAAAAATGCCATAAATGACGCGAAAGGGCCACACCGTTTTAATGTTAATGTTAACGCCTTCATTTCTCCAAACACTTTTTTTATGTACCTATAAGTTCTCCTACATTCATCTTGAAGGAGACAGATCTGTTTTCTAGTGCTAATGAATTCCATGTACTTGGGTGTGGATATCAGTAAAAAACCGGTTAAACTGGAAAAAAATTTGTGAACAATTTGAGGCGAGTGGTATAGGAAGCAGGTTTGGAGGAAATTTTGAATATATATATTATAATATATAATATATATATATACTATATATATATATATATATATGGGAATGAACTCAGAATGGTCCCCTGAGTTTTTTATGATACACACAGACAGTGCATGGAACAAGGAACTCTTCTGGGATAATTAAATCCACTATAGTCCGAATAAGTAATGGTAAATGACAAATACCATAGTTTTTCTTTTTCATGATGCTAGCCCGACGCGGGCAACGGGTCACTCGCAAAGAGGTCCCATAAATATAGCTTCCCTCACCAGCTATCTGCAAAGCAGACAGGATCCAGCTTTGGGACATGGATCTAGGGTTTAAAGCAGCCTAGCCCTGCTACATTTAGAACCTCAATATAAGCAAAAGACTCGCTGCCTTCACGTCAGATTGAATACATAAAAGAAAAAGGGTAACTATTATATTTTTAGCCAAAAACCAAAACTTAAACCTCAACTGGTAGAATTGAGCGTCCACTTTTCAAGGCACATAACATGTCCGTTTCAAGATGGGAATGAACTCAGAATGGTCCCCTGAGTTTTTTATGATACACACAGACAGTGTGGTGAGGAAAGCTATATTTATGGGACCTCTTTGCGAGTGACCCGTTGCCCGCGTCGGGCTAGCATCATGAAAAAGAAAAACTATGGTATTTGTCATTTACCATTACTTATTCGGACTATAGTGGATTTAATTATCCCAGAAGAGTTCCTTGTTCCATGCACTGTCTGTGTGTATCATATATATATTATATATATATATATATATATATATATATATATATATATACTCACGGATAACATTCCTTTATGACGTATGAAATAAGTGGTAGCAGAGAACCCCTATAATTTATTTTTTTTCAAACTAATAACATGTCCGTGAAATCATTCTTGTTCGGGGTGCCATTTGTAATTGACGGAGTCTGGCCCTTATTCGAAGGCACCGTTACGCCAACATATATTTATATAACTGGAAAACGCATTAATATAGAAAATTATAAAATACTTTTAGAGGGGCGGGATATATGAATGCAGTATCTTAAGCTCCACCCACCTAAGGGATGAATTGGGGAGGGGCCAAAGGGCGGATCTTGAAGGAAGCTCCGCCTACACATTGTGCTGGGTATGTGGGTAGCCAACTTTGGTATTTCACTTTGGACTTTCGATACTTTTGTTTCATAATGTGGTTATTTCACGCAAATAATTAGGATAACAGGAAAGGTGAAATTAGCATAAACACAGTACAAGTACTGTACTTCATCGAAGTACTGTTCTCAAGAACAGGCAAATAAGCAGCTGCATGTCGAAAGCTTAATACAGTATATATATATATATATATATATATATATATATATATATATATATATATATATATATATATATATATGAAAATGTTATATGGACTATAGTCTGCCAATAAACCTTTTCATTTCCATATATATATATATATATATATATATATATATATATATATATATATAATTGGAATCGAAACTGAAGCTTTTTCAGAATGGAATTAAAATTGGAATTGGTTCCTTTCTGGTAGGAATTACCCAGTTAAGTCTTGTGTAGTATTACTATACGAGTAAATAATATACTGCTTACTTGAACAAATACGTATAGTCCTAATGTGACAATTCACATTATTGTAAAGACAGAATTAATATATATACACATTAATTGGATCACCTAAAGATCAGGGCCCCATATATTCTTGTTTTTTGCTTTACAGTACCAAATATAATAATAAATTAAACTGAATTCCAGGTTAGGTCAACTGTACGCCCGGTTAGGTCAACTGTACGCCCTTGACGATTGGTTAGGTTAAGTCGCGATATTTTCGTTAGTTTTAACGAAGATATCATTTAGTAATTGAGGCTGGGGGCCCTGATCTTCAGGTGATCCCATTAATTAGTTATTCGCGCAGTTCCTGCTCAACATTTAATTTCTACGTTAATACAATTTATTAAGTTTAGTTTATACTCTATCGTGAGCAAATAAAATTCTAAGGAGCGACATTGCAATTTTGCATTGTTGGAAATGGCGTAATTAATGACATATTTTTTGTGCCTAATTCCCATTTTAAGGTATAATAATTTCGGCTCGTAAATACATTGTTATTTGTGCGGATTTTACTCGAATTAGACAAGGTTGAAACCCTCGTCACGTGATCCACATGCTATTTGTATTTTACTGACAGAAGGGCACATTACCCCGAACGAGCTCTGTTCAACTTCTCTGAAAAATTAATGGACACTCTTCTGTGCGTTAAGTTACGCGTATTTTTAAGTTAAGTTAAGTTAAGTTAAGTTAAGTTAGCTAAATAATTTAAATGAAGAGAATGTCGATAATTTTGATTTAGCCGCATATAATTTACAGGGATATCCTACACGTTCTCAACCAGCCAAACTCACTCGTGTTAAAAATGTAAACGCGCAGTAACTTCATGATGATGATACCATGGCATAACAATTGCCAGCGATCGTAGCTCATTGGGTAACACCGTTTCTCTATAAGCAAAATGAAAACGCCGAGGTCGGGGGTTTGACTCCCGATGGTATCCAGTATAATAATAGTACAGGAACTAGAGTAATGGGCCGCATTAGTTGGCCTGATCCAATCATTAGTATAATGATTATTATTATATCAAAGTAACTCGCAGTTGTAGAGAAAAAAGTAGTCATATTGAATACTTTAAAAAAAATGATGAAATTTTAAATGTTTTTCAAGACAGCTGCGCGTAGCATTGCATAAAGTTTAATTTCATTATTGGTTATGAGTGTGACCTTCCGCATCTATAAGCTGCGTGCGCAGGATGTTCATAAATTACTTTCACAAATTCATTTAAATTTCAATTGAATTTGTAAAGATAATTTATGACACCTCGTAAAAACGAGAGTAACCTAAGACTATAAATAAAGTTCGTAATTATTTCAGTCAAACTGAAATAAAAGTATCGTAATTAAAGTATTCGCGGAGACTAAACTATTTTGTGGTTTCCCTTTAGCATAGTCGAAAGAAAGCTATAACAGCCGTACAGAGGGTTGTCAAAAGTAAATAGACACCACGATGATAATCGTCAAGGACAAATGGCAAAGCTCGTCAATGGAATGCCAGAACGCGCGTCAGCCGCGAGTACATGATGGAAAGTGCAAAGCAACACGATTCTAAATATATTCCTTCAATAAATCTGTTATTATTTATTAACTTTTATTATCAAATGAAAAACTATGAAAAAAAACCGAAGGTGTCTATTGACTTTTGTCAATCCTCTGTATATAGAGTAAAACGTTTCAAATGTAAATACAGAAACGAGTTTTTGGTAAAGGATTTGAGTTTGGGATTAGGGAAGCATTTAAAAATTTAATACTTCTGTCGGAATTGTATAAGGAAAGTTGCAAATTCTTTTTGGAATTCGAATCCATTCCAACGGTTTTGCTTATAGGTAGAATTCACTATATACATATATATGTTTGGTGTATGTGTGTGTGTGCGTAGCTACCTTACGTCTTGGCGACAACCTTCAGTATAATTATTATTATACAAAACTATAATAACCGTATATTAACCTTTAGGGATGCGTACAGAGCTCATCGCGACATGAACATGCGTGTAACGACATTTTATTGAAAGTCATCATGTATCATGAAAAAGGGATACAATGAAAGTATAGGTTAGGTTACTTACATTAGGTTAAATGGTGCCATCCGCGCAATTGAAAATATGAAAATGTCGTAGTTCCGTAAGGTAGCCAAACGTGTGAGTGTGTATACACACATATTTCACGGAAAAAGGGCAACAGTACAGTATATATATAAATATATATATATATATATATATATATATACACACACACACACACACTAATTAATTGAGTTCATATCGTTTAAATGATTGTTATTAATTGAATTATCTTGGCACTTAACCTAATTGGCATCTTTCATTTGAAATATATATATACATACATACATATATAATATTGTATTATAAATTTTTATACGAATCAGAGTCTTGGTTTGGCTTTGAGGGTGTGGCCTTCACTATTGTAAGCCTCCTTTGCATGATAATTCTAAGAAAGCATTTCATACGATGTCAAGAGACAGTTCGCAACAAACTTATTATCCATACATGTGGGATTTTTTATAACTTTCTACGTTCTCACCATCGGGGACCACCGTATTAACGTGGAATTCGAACCACGCCCATATCGAGGAAGATCCTAAGATACTCCTATACAGGACTCAGAACCTTTAATGAAACAAAGTCCGGCGCCAGGTTCGAACTCGCAGCCTTTACTGTAGATTGGGATCGAACCGCTATCCCGCAGTGAAGATCTAGAGAGGCAGTTTTATCATTGAAAACTACGTGAAGTCCGAGCCGAGAGTCGATCCCAGAACCTTGAAATTAACAAACAGCTTAACCACTATAGTTTACCTGGCGGGTGTGAGTGACCATGAATGCGGTATTACGGAGTTCCAGGTGAACAAAGACCCTAATATAAACTTTAGGTTAGCCCAAGAAGAAGTAGAAAAAATAGAAATAGCAAATGAAAATAAATAATACTAAAAACTTATACCATGCTTACGCTTATAGACGAGTAAAGTTTTTACACAGAAATAGTAGTAGGCTGATAGTAAAGTATAGAACAGACAAGGTTCTTTCCCTCCTCCGCCACCAACTGCTGACAGAAAGTAGTGGTGAAAGAAGATTTATAGGAAAGTAGGAAAAAGTATAATGAAGAGAATTGCTTCAGAGTTCATTCACACCATACGTACACTTATCTCCTGTACTCAATTATGCATCAGGAGACAGCGGAAAATAAAGGCTAGTATGAATACTAACCTCCTTAATCTAATCTATAATCTACGCCATGAATTATTTGAAAGAAATTTTTATTTATTTATTATGTACTAGAAGAAGTACATATATGGAGGTAGAGAGGTATACGGAAAAGAGAAAAAGGGAATAGGGTTTGAGTCTCAATTGTAAACCATAGGTTGCATTAAGAAGCCAAACGAGGGCTGATAAAAGACCTTCCGATTCTCTCTCTCTCTCTCTCTCTCTCTCTCTCTCTCTACATATATATATATATATACACACACACACACACACACACACAGAAATGGAAATTTCTCATACTGGAAGTGGTACGTCTAGGTCTTCCAGTTTTTACATCCTCCTTCAATGGAATGTTCGAAACCAAAATGTTTGCTTTTAAATCTTACATGTATCATATTTCGTTTGATTCTTCCGAAGACATTTGATCGCGTGTTGCTAAGAAACGAAATCTAAAAGCTATAAAGTGTAGGCTAATGATGACGAGAATCCTACGTAGTTGCTTCCTTTTATTTAACTGGGATGCTTCTATACGCGCTTTTCTAAGTTCAGAGTCGCATTTTATGTCCTGATATTTCGTGGTATCAGTTGTTTTTTTATAATTAATTTTCCCGCAGTCTAAATGCGTGATGCGTGCTCTTCTTTTATAATGCGTACGAAAATTTCTGTAATGTTATAATGTTTCAGACCAACAAAAACCCTAGGATCCACTCATGGCTGGTCTACCTAACTGTGTTCGTAATTGTGTATTGTGTATGTCCTCCGTGGTGGCGGAGGGGACCTACAATTTTACGTGAGTTCCGAACCATTTTACGTGGGTTCCGAATGTTGGAGTTACAATAATAATCATTCGTGGTCAATATCCCGATCTGGATCTATACATGGTGATTCGTGCTCTCAAATTTTCAAGCGCAAAGAGTAATGTAAAAATGGGATTGTTTAACCTCCTTCGTAACATTTATAAGGTCGTATGACGGATGGGATCTGCAGCTTTACGTGGGATCCAAACTACGGGTCGCTACATAATATGGACGTAAAGGACGATCTCCCAGCCAACAATTCGCCAGACCCAATGTCGCTTAACTTCGCTGATCGAAGCGGTGTTACGGCATCGGGGACGACCCCTCTCTCTCTCTCTCTCTCTCTCCCTCTCTCTCTCTCTCTCCAGGAGAGTATTCGTCGATTAGTAGAGGGATACTGATGTGTTCTACAAATATTTCATACGCCAACGAAATGTTCTCTTTCAGAAGCCTTTACCACCTTTACCCATTCATTTCTCACTCGAAGAGAATGCAGAAACGCAGACCCTTTGTATTACCCAAATGTTGAGGTTTCTAGTAAGTATTTAGTTTTAAGGTTTTCACGAACCCACCCACCCTCTTTCCTTCCTTTCCCGTCTCTCCACCCACCCGCCCACTCACACACACACACACACAAAATTTTAAATCAGTTTTCTCCCTGGACTGTAAATTTAATTATTTTTATTATTATTATTAGTAGTAGTAGTAGTAGGTAGTAGTAGTAGTAGTAGTAGTAGTGAGGCGGATTAGCATAACATCTTATATACGCAACATCAATAGAGGCGAGTTTAGCTCCCGAACAGAGTCCAATGAAAGGGTGAAAGATTGAAAATCTTAATTAGTTATTAAAAATAATGTTCAAACATGCCTAAACACGTTCGAGACACGTTTAAAAAACACGTTACAAAGGCGAAGATATAACGCCAGCAAAAACACCCACAAACAGTATACAATCCAAAAAGATTTTTCGTCAGATAACAACACTTAAGTTTCTTTTTACTCATTTTAAAACTTTTTGTTTCCTATTCAGGAAAAGGTATTTAAGAAATTTTGGAAGTGTGTTTTAGAATTAGCCACTAACGAATTTGAGGTTTTCCTTTTTCTTATTAGGATTTTCGTTGGAAATTCTTTCGTTGAAGAAGAAGATCATAATTTTCCAATCAATATTATTTTATTTCCATTCTTGCTCCTGGTCTGAAATTGGGAATGTTCAAAGTGAGAATTCCAGATTTGGAAAATGTTTGCGGATATGGGAAAGGATGAAGGTAGTGCCTGTGAATGTGACACGATGAAATATCTAACTCAGAATGGGAAATTATGTATACAGTGAAGATGGGAATGGATTATTATTGATCTGGGAATTGTCTCATTTTAG
>JAJOZX010000936.1:765000-805000 GCA_023014485.1 Bathynomus jamesi
TTACCAAGTTTTCATTATTTCAATCAAAAAACCTAAACCTCTTACGATGGTACTAAGTTTGTTGCAGGCAAGGACTTCAGTGGAAATTCTCGCCATACGAGGTGCGCACGAGTAAGTTCAGTTAAACTAGCCTAACACATTGTCACATTAGCCGCGATTGGTATGGAAAATATTCTCGAGCGAGCGACGAGTCGGAGAAGTCGAACAGATTGTGCAGTCTGGGTCCGGGTTTAAATAGGATTAATGAAACAAAAACTAACTTACGCGTGTTTCTATAACAAACAAGCTTAGTACAATGACTCCATAGCTAATTAGTAGAGTGACTTCCTTCATCTCGTAAACCTTCGGCGAGTAGGAAAGATTAAATACAATCTAAATCCTCAACACGAATGCATAAAAAAATATTAGGAACTATACCGAGAGCTACTTCTGTTTTAACGAATGGTTGGTTGGGAATTGGAAATAGTGACATCTCCCCCCAGAGTTTTTTTTGACAATGAAGGGTCATTGAGAAAGGCACGGTTCAAATGTTGTATAATTTGATCATTCCACGCAAAATCGCTTAGCAGCTAAGGGTTCAAGTGCAAACTTCAAACCAATTTTATAAATACAATTTGCTCATTAATTACTGATGAAAAGAACCACGAAGGAAAGGAAACACAGAATGGTGCTCAACCGCTTTCGTCTAATGACATCCTCAGGAACACTTGAGAGAAAGGACAGATCAAGGCAATATATAGGTTACAAAAATAAACATACATACATACATATTCATATGTATGTATATATATATATATATACATATACATATACATATATATATATATATATACATATATATAGTAAGCATAGAAACAATTGTAGAAGGAGCAAACATTTGTATGGGAGATTGACACTTTTAGCACTTCAGCCGACATTCAATATAAATTCAAATGGCTTGTTTATGAAACAGGGCACAAAAGAATAAAAAAATAAAAAATAAATATAAATATAAATTGAGAAAAAATTAATTACAAAATAGTGCCTTAGTGATATATATGTCACAGCCTAAATAACCATAAAGAAATCGACAAATAAAAAACCACAATATATATATATATATATATATATATATATATATATATATATATATATATATCAGGATTGTATACAAAGTTTTGTCCGATGAATAAACGCTGATATTCTTGTAATTATGAGGTCTATGGCTACTGAAATTCGGTTGATTTATTTAATATATAATTCTCGTGCTTCGAACACTATGCGTAGGCTATGCGTAGGCTATGCGTAGGCTATGCGTAGGCTAGGCGCTACATAGCGCCTAGCCTACCCAACCGTCAGCCATCATCATTTTCTCTTCATTCATTTCTCGCTGCATTTATCATTTATTGCTTATTTTTAAGCATGGAATTTGAACGAGGAGACGTACGTAAGCTGATTTATTTCTTTTGGAAACGTGGAATGTCACCTGCAATCATAGCAGCAGAGATAAATTCGACACTTGGTGCTGAAACAACAAATGAACGTACATGTCGTCGGTGGGTGGCTCAATTCAAGGAAAACAATTTCAATGTCGATGATAAACCACGTTGTGGTCGACCATCACTGGATTTGAACGCAGGTATACAAAACTTTCTGGATACAGAGAAGTATGCTACGACTAGGAGTATTGCATTAGAACTGGGAGTTTGTCACAGAACAATTCAGCAGCATCTTATTCAGATGGGGAAACGTTATTTATCTAATCGATGGATTCCACATTATTTAACTGTTGAACAAAAGGCAAACCGTGAACGAATATGTTTAGAGTTGTTGGAGAAATATGCTGCAAATGATTTCTTGGGACAATTAATTACAATGGACGAAGTTTGGATCTATTGGGACAATGATGGCAGCTATCATCACCATATGAGTTGGAGAGGAGATGGTGATATCCCAAATGTGGAAGTTCAACGGACGTTGACCATTCGTAAACATCTGCTCTCGGTATACTGGGACTGCAAGGGTGTTCTCCTTTTGGAGGTATTGCCACGTGAACAAACAATAAATGCTGATATTTACTGTCAGCATTTAGATCGCTTGAAGGTAGCAATTCAGCAAAAACGTCGGCGACTAGTTAATGGGGGATACCACCATCTTCACTACCTCCATGATAACGCGAAGCCTCATACAGCTGCTAAAACTGTTCAGAAACTGCGCGATCTCGGTTTTACAGTATTGCCACATCCCCCATATTCACCAGACCTCGCACCGTCTGATTTTTACCTTTTCTCCCCACTTAAATCTTCAATTCGTGGTAGGAAGTTCTCATCTGCGGAAGAAATTCACGCTGTTCTAGATGCCTGGATTACCGCTAAACCACGGACATTCTTTGCACATGGCATCAGGAAATTGCCAGGAACATGGCAAAAATGTATTGCAAATAAAGGCGATTACTTTGAACATCTTTCTACCACTGAAGATTAATTATGTTTGGTTTTATTGAATAAATTTTATTTATCGGACAAAACTTTGTATACAATCCTGTATATAGTAAGTAAAGAAAAATTGTGAGAGGATAAACACATTTGTATGGGAAAATGACACTTTTAGCACTTTGGCCGACCTTCAATATAAATTCAAATGGCTTGTTTATGGAACAGGTCACAAAAGAATAAAGAAATAAAAATAAATATAAATATAAAAAGTGCCTTAGTGATATATATGTCACAGCTTAAATAACCATAAAGAAATAAACCAACAGATAAAAAAAAAAAAAATTGTAAGTGGAGTCTACAAATTCAAGCTCAAAAGGGAAGTTTACAATCAATTTAATAGATGATGCCAAATTGATATATATGTCACAAAGAAATAAAGAAATAAACCAAAAAAAATTAAAAAATAATAAAAAATAATAATAATAAATTCAAAAATAAATTTTAAGAGAGGCACACCAATTTATAAGGGAAAAATTACCAAAGGTTTTTTAGTTATTGTCTGAATCATGCATATTATAGTCACAAACGAATAAAAAAGTACAAGTAAATATAAATTGGAAAACAAAATGATGCCTAGATGATATATAAAGAACCATAAAAATATATACAACATATATACGGTATATATACGAAATATAAACGCAATATATACAGAATATATATATATATATATATATGCATAAGGGAAAAAATTACCAAAGATTTGCTTTTATAATTATTGTCTGAAAAAACGGTAGGTCGCAAAAGAAAAGAAATAAAAATAAATATAAATTGAAAAAATTACAAATAATACAACTACACATGTATACCCGCATAACCAAATATATATACATATACATACATATATACACACACACACACACACACATATATATATACACATACAAGCTTGACCTTCGCGAAATGAGAAATCATCGCGCAGAACCTTTGTGAGGTTGTAAGGTAAGGTAAGGTACATACACATATATACATATATATATATTATATATATACACATATATATACACATACATACATACATACATATACATATACACACATACATACATATACACACATATACATGCACACACATTTAACTGCAATGACCACACACATACTCACATACACATACATACATACACATACACGCATACAGCAAAAAATTGAAAAATAAAATTGTAAGAGAAACCTACAGATTTATAAGGAAACAAAGACAAAAACAAATTTTTACCAAAGATTTAACAACCTGCCCTTTTTGTTTAAATCCATTCTGAAGGAATTCAGAGCAACGGGATCGAGTTGAAACAGACCTTTACTCATGTTAAGGTTATTTGTAAGTTGAATTATAGCCGACTCAAGAATATTTCTATTAACAATGTTGCTAGAGTGAAACAAAACTGAAGCATTATTCCTTGGTTGCGGTACGTCGACGATATTTTGTGTATCTGGCCCATGAATCGTGACCTGGATGACTTCCTCCTTCAGTTAAATGACCAAGTCCCCTCTATTAAATTTACTTTAGAAGTGGAACAAGACAACTCAATCCCGTTTTTGGATGTGCGTGTTCATAGGGATAGCCCGGGTTTTAAGTTTAGTATCTATCGGAAAAAAAAAAAACAATTTGTCCTACGTACACTTTTACTCTGGACATGACACCCCTATTAAAAAGGCCATATTTTCCTCAATGTTTCTCCGCGCTCTTCGGATCGCCAGTCAGGAATACATCGATGCCGAATTGGAAAATATCAACGGTATTGGAAGTGAGTTGTGTTACCCATTTGCGTTCATGGAATCTTGTCTTAATAAGGCTAAACGAACCTTCTATCGTGTGAATAATAACACTCGCACCTTATCAAAGAATATTTTAGTACTTCCATTTTTCCCGGGCTTCTTAGGCATTGCTAATGTACTTAAACTTTTGGATATCAGTGTAGTTTTTTCATATAACAATATTGTGAAAAACATCATAGTAAAAAATAGCCCTACCAATAATTTAGGCATTATCTATAAAATTGGGTGTAAGCAATGTGATTCCTTTTACATAGGTCAGACGGGAAAGGATTTGCAAACGCGTGTAAAACAGCATCAATATTCCGTTAGAACGGGACAGTTGTCCAGTGCCCTTTTTGTCCATTTGTCAGAGTTATCCCATTGTATTGATTGGAATAATGCTTCAGTTTTGTTTCACTCTAGCAACATTGTTAATAGAAATATTCTTGAGTCGGCTATAATTCAACTTACAAATAACCTTAACATGAGTAAAGGTCTGTTTCAACTCGATCCCGTTGCTCTGAATTCCTTCAGAATGGATTTAAACAAAAAGGGCAGGTTGTTAAATCTTTGGTAAAAATTTGTTTTTGTCTTTGTTTCCTTATAAATCTGTAGGTTTCTCTTACAATTTTATTTTTCAATTTTTTGCTGTATGCGTGTATGTGTATGTATGTATGTGTATGTGAGTATGTGTGTGGTCATTGCAGTTAAATGTGTGTGCATGTATATGTGTGTATATGTATGTATGTATGTGTGTATATGTATATGTATGTATGTATGTATGTGTATATATATGTGTGTATATATATATATATATATGTATATATGTGTATGTACCTTACGGTCTTACCTTACCTTACAACCTCACAAAGGTTCTGCGCGATGATTTCTCATTTCGCGAAGGTCAAGCTTGTATGTGTGTATATATATATGTGTGTGTGTGTGTGTGTGTGTGTATATATGTATGTATATGTATATATATTTGGTTATGCGGGTATACATGTGTAGTTGTATTATTTGTAATTTTTTCAATTTATATTTATTTTTATTTTTTTATTCTTTTGCGACCTACCGTTTTTTCAGACAATAATTATAAAAGCAAATCTTTGGTAATTTTTTCCCTTATGCATATATATATATATATATTCTGTATATATTGCGTTTATATTTCGTATATATACCGTATATATGTTGTATATATTTTTATGGTTCTTTATATATCATCTAGGCATCATTTTGTTTTCCAATTTATATTTACTTGTACTTTTTTATTCGTTTGTGACTATAATATGCATGATTCAGACAATAACTAAAAAACCTTTGGTAATTTTTCCCTTATAAATTGGTGTGCCTCTCTTAAAATTTATTTTTGAATTTATTATTATTATTTTTTATTATTTTTTAATTTTTTTTGGTTTATTTCTTTATTTCTTTGTGACATATATATCAATTTGGCATCATCTATTAAATTGATTGTAAACTTCCCTTTGAGCTTGAATTTGTAGACTCCACTTACAATTTTTTTTTTTTTTATCTGTTGGTTTATTTCTTTATGGTTATTTAAGCTGTGACATATATATCACTAAGGCACTTTTTATATTTATATTTATTTTTATTTCTTTATTCTTTTGTGACCTGTTCCATAAACAAGCCATTTGAATTTATATTGAAGGTCGGCCAAAGTGCTAAAAGTGTCATTTTCTCATACAAATGTGTTTATCCTCTCACAATTTTTCTTTACTTACTATATATATGTATATGTGTATGTGTGTGTGTATGTATGTATGTATATATATATATATATATATATATATATTATATATATATATATATATATATATAGTGGAGCTAGTTTTAGCCGTTTAAGGTGATAATGATTTAATTGTATGCAACGATTGATTAAGGCAATGACTGACTGATTTATAATGATAGGCTGGGTTAATAATTTACGATGTAATACAGTATCACCGATTGGAATGAATGGTTATTTGATTAGGTCCACCATACTATTGGAAGTGACCGAAATGGCAGTGAGGTCACCAGCTTTGGTTTACGGCCAAAGCAAATTAAGTTAAGGTTATAAAAGACACCTTATGGGTTTTGTAGTTTATTTAAGAAAATATTTATATTAATTTTCACAGTGAAAATACAATGGTAAGACTTGACTAGAAAGCTTAACAATTCGATAATGACCTTTGAAATGCTCTCGTTTATGTGAGGCTTAATGGTATACAAAATGGGACACAACCTGAAATATGAGATGGTGAATGCAAAAATAATGCATGCACGTAATAATATAACAAATAGGTTATGTAATACACCGGTTAGGGAAACTACCGATTATGCATAAATGATCTGTGAAAGAGGCCTATTAATGACAACGTGAACGTGTACGTTTTGGTACTCAAAATAGAATAAGCCTCGGTGCTTTATTTTGTACAATGAAACCGTTACTTATTCACGGTGGTATAACAAAGAATTGACAGTAATTAATTGGTAGTTTATGTTATGCTTATGGCATAGACCTAGGTAATAAAATGAAATGTTAATAGCTTAATTGAGGTAATACGTAATGTACAGTACCCATCGATGGTATGTAATGGCATGCAACATAGAACATTGAATGGGCCTAATAATTGCTATAAAGAATGCACGTGCGTTCGGTACATTGAATGGAAAACACGACACTGATTAAGTAGGCTAAATGATTGTATGGATGCACATAGAATAATTGATGCGGCCTAATTATAATGGATTGTAATGCTTGCACAAATATCATTTATATACAAGAACATTATGTGATGTCAAGTGATTACGTCAAGAGAATGTTTAGTTAACACGTAAATGTGAATTGAACAGAATAACGGATGATACGCGGAATAAGGTATTGAAATGACACTTGAATAGGATGACAGGCCTACCGTTCGGCCTAATGATAATTGAGGGAATATACACGGTATATGAATTAGGCCTGCAGTAGAGAAAAGTGGTCTACTGCGTTATTAACGGGAGTCAATGGGAATGTTTAATTACTCACTTTGGGAGAGTAGCCTGCTGTTCGGCGGTAGGCTAATGTAGGCTTCAAGAGCACTAGAATATGAAGTAGTTAGCTTACCCGGACGTTTTGACTTGTGGAAGGATTGTTGAAAAGGAAATACCGTGAGGGTCGTCGTGGTGTAGTCGGTCGTCCTCTGGAAACTGGTCGCGCGCACGTTGGTCGGGTCGTGAATTAGGCCTTTTGCGAAGGAGAAGGTAGGCCCGGTTGTGGTTGACTCTTGGAAGTTCGTTCCGTAGGTCGAGGTATGATGGGCCTAATGGAGTCTCGTAGACGAATTAGGCCTTTTGCGAAGGAGAATGTAGGCCCGGTTGTGGTTGACTCTTGGAAGTTTGTTCCGTAGGTCACGGTATGATGGGCCTAATGGAGTCTCGTAGACGATCGTTCTTCGTAAAGCGGTAAAAGCTGACCAGATGTGGAATGATTTGGGCTTGTAGCTTTCGCCGTCGAGTCACGCAATGTGTCCCTTGCGGATGCTTCTCGTAGTGTTGCAAACTTTGCCGGTGCTCTCGAAGATGCTTGATAACCGGTTTATGCGGTAATGAAGAGACCAAGGGGAATTCCTTATGCCGTTGGGGCTTCCTGCGGCAGTATTGGTGGGTCACTTCCAATGATGCTTCGTTTCTTGAATGTGGTGTTGAAGTGAGCCTTGGTCTTGAGCCGGTTACTACTGATGAGGGATGACAACATACAGAGTAGTCGAACGGAATGGAAGCGTCGGAGTGAGAGTGAGTGGGCGTGGATGCTTTCTTTTATACCCCAATTATAAAGACGCCTTGGTGAACGCGTCCTTGGGTTGATAAAGACTTACTTTCGCGCCTTGAGAAGGAACAGACTTTCCATTGTTTGTTAGCCCACGTGTGTACCAACTGTTTTATGGTAGCGTGGAAAGAAAGTATGTCTGTCGATTTGTTGGTCTATTTCTTGTCGTATCCGCTACATATATATATATATATATTTGTGGTTTTTTATTTGTCGATTTCTTTATGGTTATTTAGGCTGTGACATATATATCACTAAGGCACTATTTTGTAATTAATTTTTTCTCAATTTATATTTATATTTATTTTTTATTTTTTTATTCTTTTGTGACCTGTTTCATAAACAAGCCATTTGAATTTATATTGAATGTCGGCTGAAGTGCTAAAAGTGTCAATCTCCCATACAAATGTTTGCTCCTCCCACAATTGTTTCTATGCTTACTATATATATGTATATATATATGTATATGTATATGTATAATATATATATATATGTATATGTATATGAATATGTATGTATGTATGTTTATTTTTGTAACCTATATATTGCCTTGATCTGTCCTTTCACTCCAGTGTTCCTGAGGATGTCATTAGACGAAAGCGCTTGAGCACCCCTTTGTGTTTCTTTTCCCTTCGTGGTTTTATTCATCATAAATATTTTTCACGTGTCACTTTCGTGAAATAATTTTTCATATATATATATATATATATATATATATATATATATATATATTCGAGACACAAAATCAGGTAGCGATAAACAAAGCAAAAAGAGTCGCGGGACAGGTACTAAGAATGTTCAAAAGGAGGGACAAGACAATAATGATTTCCCTGATGAGAACACTGATCATACCAAAACTTGAATACTGCTGAATTTTGACGTCTCCATATAAAAAGGAAGAAATTAATAAACTAGAAGAAACGCAGAGACATTTCACAGCCAAGATTGATGACTGCAAAGAACTCAACTACTGGGAAAGACTATGTAAACTAAATCTGTACTCCTGGAAAGAAGAAGAGAGAGGTACACCATAATCTGCATAGGGAAAATGACCGAAAAACTGGTACCGAACCTCAAACTAAACCCAATTAACATCCAAACAACTAGGATTCCAAAATAGGAAAGGCAGAATGCGTAGTGTTCCCAAATTAGAGGCCCGACAGGGAAACTCCTCAACACTGAAGGAAAATAGCCTGGTTTTCACCGGGCCAAGACTTTTTAACCAGCTTTCAAAGGACCTCAGAAATGTTACAGGGGTCAAAGTTGAAGTCTTCAAGAGAAGACTAGATGCTTGGTTCAGGATGGCTCATGGCAAGATGAGCCGGGTGTACCTGAATATGTGCAGTGGAGAGCGCAAGAGAGCAATTCGCTCCTCCACCAAACCAGGCTTATAGGCGTGGCCACCAGCTTGACCTTCGTGTGAAGATAGACCAACACACGGAACGTAAACGAGGAACGTGGTGTTTATATATATACTAGCGGAGCGACCCGGCGTCGCTGGGATGGATGTTGAACGCTATATATATATATATATATATATATATATATATATGCCCGGTTGGTCAACTGAATGCCCGGTTAGGTTAATTGAATGCCCGGTTAGGTCAATTGAATGCCCGATTAAGTTAATTAAATTCCCCGTTGGGTCAACCGAATGCCCGATTAGATTAATTGAATGCCCGGTTAGGCTAATTGTACTCCCTTGACGATTGGTTAGGTTAAGTCGTGATATTTTCGTTAAAGCTAACGACGATATCACGACTTAACCTAACCAATCGTCAAGGGCGTACAAGTAACCTAACCGGGCATTCAATTAACCTACACGGGTATTCAATTAATCTAATCGGGCATTCAGTTGACCTAACCGGGCATTTAATTAACCTAATCGGGTATTCAGTTGACCTAACCGGGTATATATATATATATATATATATATATATATATATATATATATATATATATATCGTTCAACATCCACCCCGGCAACGCCGGGTCACTCCGCTAGTTTTAATTACACTGGTCTGCGTCATTGTTTAGGTCAAGGTTTTTTTAGTTGTTCTTTTATAAGTTTTGCATGCTGAATTAAAAAATGTAACTCATTTTGCTCAATCAGGTCAGATTTTTATGCTATCTCAATTTTACAAAAATTAGATAATCGTTATGAAATGAGCAAGTTTATTTTTTTAAAACAGACTTACATTTTAGCCAAGTGTTAGCCAAGCTCTATATAATAAACAGACACAACTTATTTCTAATTACGATTGTCATTACTGTTTTTCAGCATGAATAGAATGTGCAAGAATGACCCAAACAGGTTCTGCTACATCTGTGGTAAAGTCACTATGTCAGACCGGCAGTCAAACATTGTTAGAAAATCTAGAAGAGGAAGAACCATTGTTGTCCCAAGGCGATACGATGACTAAGCTGATTGATGCAGCATTGCTTGTATATATATTAAGTTAAGGTGTATATATATCCATCTCATAATTGTAATGTTAGTGAAAAATTAACTTAATTTAGAGCTAGCATTTTTGAGCTCTTGTGGCATCATTGTTTGGTCACACTGTTGGCATCATTTTGGGACGCTGCGCGTCTTTTCTACTCGTTTGTGGAAGGTCGTACGTAAAGGTGTGGTCTGATAGAGAGCTCTCTTGCAATTCAGTTTGGTTGTTTAGATACATGATTGTTGCATCGTGCAATAGTCCAGGTTGCGTTGTTGTTGCAAGGTTCAGAAAGAAGACCACAAATAGTACCCTTTTGTTTACTTTAAGTTCATGTAATTAAGGTCTAAGGTAGGCCCGCATCGAGTCAGCAACCCTGAGGTTACCCTGAGGTAGGACCTAATAGGATCTCAAATCCGTAAGTTTTAATTTAGCTTAACTTGGGCTTTAGGTAGAACTTGCCCTTTAGAATTTGGCCGTTCACGGCTCAGCTGGGATTTCGAACACGACAAATAAATAAAATAACAAACATCACACATTTTGTGAGGAAAAGCTATCACGCCTACTTTGGAGTTAAACTTGGTGACCAGGACAAAGCCTTTGCCCCTCACATAGGGGAATCCAAAAAGTTTCCGGAAAAGTTTAATAATTCAATCATTTCAAATCAGAATTTAACGAATTCGAATTCTTGTTTTGACATGAATTTGGACCTTCATACATATTAGGCCATGCTAAGACTTACACAACCTTGGTGACAGTGCTTTAAGACGGAGTTAAAAAGAACCCTATTTTTCATGGCAACGGAAATCTCAAAATTCGACTGGAGAGCTAACATTAAATTCCTAACAAAACTTAAATGGAAACCACCACAAATACTTGATGCCTTACGTGAAGTTTATGGAGATGAAGCACCTAAGAAATCAGTCGTTTATGACTGGATCAAAAGATTCAAAACGGGTCAAGAGGTTCTTAATGATAACCAAAGGAGTGGAAGACCATCAACATTAATTAATGAAGAAACTGTTGCTGCTGTTCGGTCACTAGTCGAAAAAGATCGTCGAATTTCCTGTGAAATAATAGCCAATGAGGTGGGTATCTCTCGTGGTTCTGCTCATTCCATTTTGGTGGATACCTTAGAACTTAGCAAACTTTCTGCTCGGTCGGTGCCTAAAGCGTTGCGCCAAGAACAGTTTGACCAAAGGGCTAGTCTTTCTGTTGATCTTTTGAATCGAATGGAAGTTCATGAAGATTGTTTTATGCATAGACTTGTAACAGGGGATGAAACCTGGATTTATCAGTATGATCCGGAAAGCAAAGTTCAGTCAAAACAATGGCTCCCAAGAGGATCAGATGGCCCAATCAAATTTAAAGCAGAAAGATCAGCTAAAAAGGTAATGGCTACAATTTTTTGGGATTGTGAAGGAATAATTTTAGTGGACTTCTTGAAGGACAAAAAACAGTCACCGCCCAATATTATGAAAATGTTTTGAGGAAGCTGAAAGAGAAGCTTGTTGAAAAAAGACCTGGTAAACTTCATCGCGGGGTGCTTTTCCATCACGACAATGCACCTGCTCACACTGCAAATGCCTCAAGAGCCGTGTTACGGGAATTTCGATGGGAAATCATACCTCACCCCCCTACAGTCCGGATCTAGCCCCTTCCGACTTTTTTTTATTCCCAAAATTGAAGGATCACATAAAAGGAACGCGTTTCGACTCGATAGCAGATGCCAGAACAGCAGTTTTGAGATGGTTTCAGTCGAAAAACTCTGAATTTTATAAAAATGGATTGGAACGCTGGAAATATCGCTTAGAAAAGTGTATAGAGATAGGTGGGAATTATGTCGAACGTTGTTGAGCATTCCTAAACGTATATCCTCTTTTGTTTTCTTTTATTAAAGTTATTTGACCATTCTGGAACTTTTATTAAAGGGTTTTTGTATTAAAGCTTTTTGAATTTTCCGGAAACTTTTTGGATTCCCTACGTGCGTTGAAAGTCTGCGGCGCTGGAGCCACAAGAAGGTAGAGTGTCCACCTTTTGGTGTCCCAATGGTGTGGAGGGAAGGAAGAGATCATACTACTGACTGTTATTTCTGTATGACAAACCTACAAGGTAAGTTAATATGAATTTAGTATGAATTTCATTTTATACTTACAAAAATATGCCTGACAATATATGAGATATGTCTTTATCTTATCTTTATCTGTCTTTATCTGTTTCCTTTTAGGCATAAATCGAAAAACAAGCAACACGTAAAGTATCCAGACGTGCCATCTACCATAAAGCCAGTGCCTCATGGACCAGAAATTCCAATTCCAACACCGCCCGACAACTTTGATTCGTCGTCCGACTCAGATGAAGAAATGGATGACGGTGACATATCTGGTACATACCAACCTACTGCCGAGACAAGTCAACCCAAACTCTTGAGCCAAGCTGAGTTGAACGATTTGACAAGAGATTTGTGCTTGTCCAAAGAATCTGCTCAGTTGCTAGGGTCACGTCTTCGCGAAAATCGTTTGTTAGCTCCAGAAACAACATTCTTCTGGTATCGCAGCCGCGAAGAAGAGTTTCGAGAATATTTCACGTTGGACGAAGAAGCTTCGCTGGTTTACTGTAACAACGTCAACGGCCTCATTGCAGCGATGGGTTTAGCGTATGACCCTACAGAATGGCGGCTCTTCATCGACTCCTCAAGCAGAAGCTTGAAAGCAGTACTACTCTACAATGGTAACAAGGTCGCGTCTGTTCCGGTGGGTCACTCGGTGCAGATGACTGAAAGTTATAGTAACATGGAGCTTTTGCTAACTGCTTTGAAGTACAAACATCACAATTGGATGATATGCGGAGACCTAAAGGTATGTTCGTGTCTACAAAAAAAAAAATATATATATATATATATAATATATACATTTCAACTGCAAAGAACACGCAGTATAAATAACGTAAAGAACGACGCTTGTATAGGAGAACATTCCGCGCAAGATGCGCGTATGTAGAGGAATTACGACTTCTGATCGACTGAGGACCATGGTGTAGTGGTTATCATATCTGACCGGCAATCGGAAGATCCCGGGTTCGATTCCCGGGTGGTTACCTCATTTTTTCATTTGTTCGTTCTCTCTTCTCATCTTGCGCGGAATGTTCTCCTATACAACCGTCGTTCTTTACGATATATATATATATATATATATATATATATATACAAAGGTGGGCAGGACCGAGTTCCAAGAACTCGGTCCTTTTTAAGGACCGTGAGCGGGAAAGTCGGTCCTTTTCTCAGTGAGGACCGAAATGAGGAGCGACGGTCCATTTTTAAGCAATTCCGGACGGTCTTTTTTAGTGATTTTAGTGTGTTTAGTGATTATTGGAAGTTCTAAAGAAGATGGAAACTCAAGCATTTAACTTAATAACTTTTTTTCATCATTTATGTATGGTATTAATTATAATTTACGTTAATAAAATTAAAGATTTTCGGTGTCTTTAATTTCATTTTTAATTTTAATCAAATTTTTCACTTATATATAAGGACCGAGGACCAAATCGTTCCTAGGTCCTACCTTCAGAAAGGACCGTGACTGGGACCGTCGGTCCAGTTTGAGGGAAGGACCGGGACCAGGACCGTCGGTCCTTTTTGAGGCCCGGGTGCCCACCTTTGTGTGTGTGTGTATATATATATATATATACCGTAAAATTCGGTGTACAAGTCGATGTTTAAAGCCTTAAAAAATATCTTTAAATTTTAGTGTCGACTTATACAACAAGTATGAAATCAGAACCTTAATCCAAGAGAGGTAAAGTGGTGCACATGATCAAGGATGAGCTCAAATACAGATATGAATTACACTTTATTTATTAAAAAACACAGTTAAAAGGTTAAAAGACAATAAAAAACTTTAAAAATTTAGTTAGGATTAGGATCAAGGTCGCCATATGTATCTGAATCTGAATTGGAATCGCTTAAATTGTTTACTGCATCTTCTTCGTTATCACTATCTCTCCACAAAATCATCTTCCATCCCATCCATTTGATTACTAATCCCACATTTTTTGAATGAATGGTTGGTTGGTTAGCGGAGGAGTGGGGGATCGACTTATACAAAGGATATATCTTGAAACACGAATTTCTTAAGCAAAATCTTGGGTCGACTTATACACCACGTCGACTTGTACACCGAATTTTACGGTATATATATATTTAGGCCCTGATATATATATTTTTATAGGTTATAGCCCTAGTGCTGGGTCTACAAGGCGGCTACACCAAATACCCCTGTTTTCTCTGTCTGTGGGACAGCCGAGCAGACAAGCAACACTACGTACAACGCGACTGGCCAGCAAGACGTGGCCTGGAACCAGGTTCGCACAACGTTCAGTCACACGCTCTCGTGAATCCGCAGATGATTCTACTTCCGCCGCTGCACATCAAGCTCGGACTTATGAAGAAAGAACAAAGAAAGCCGAGCTTTCGCTTTCCTGAATCAGAAATTTCCACGCGTCAGTGAGGACAAACTGAAAGCAGGTATTTTTGACGGCCCTCAGATCAGGGAGCTAATGAAAGATGCTCAATTCGACGAAAGTCTGGAGGACAATGAGATCAATGCCTGGCTCGCATTCAAGTCCATTGTCACGAATTTTCTGGGCAACCACCGAAGTCCAGAGTACGAACGTGTTGTCGAGGAGCTCCTGCAGAGCTTCCAGGCTCTTGGTGCACGTATGTCCATAAAGATGCATTTTCTCAGCTCGCATTTAGACTACTTTCCGGACAACTGCGGTGATGTCAGCGAGGAATAAGGAGAGCGCTTCCACCAGGATATTCGAGTGATGGAAGAGAGGTACCAGGGCCGCTGGGATGTGAACATGCTCGCGGACTACTGCTGGTGCCTCAAGAGAGACGTTCCAGCTGTGGAACACAGACGAAAGTCTTTGAAAAAGCCCTTTCGTCCACATTAACTGTACTCTGTACCATTTTTTATATACTTTGTACATTTTCTGTCAATTTAAGTCCGTTTTAAAAAAACAAACTTGCTAATTTCATAACGATTATTTCCGAATTATCTATTTTTTAAAAATTGAGATAGCATAAAAAGCTGACCTGATTGAGCAAAATGAGTTACATTTTTTAATTCAGCATGCAAAAATTATAAAAGAACAACTATAAAAACCTTGACCTCAGGAAAAAAAATTTCAAACGCAGACCAGTGTTATATGTGAAACTCAAGATTTTCATGACTGTTCTTTTCTATAGTTTTATTGACCGAATAATTAGTCATGAAAATCTTAAGATTCAGAAATCTTGACACAATGTGAACGGTGCTGGGGCCTTCGGGCCCAGTAATTTTAATTATTTAATTTATTAACACCCAGGTGCACAACGTAGGGACCTAATCAATATGTGTGTAAAGTGTCACGTTTGTAACTGCTTCCATTTTGGAGTTACGGCTGGAACACACACACGTCCTTTTATTATTATTATTGTTATCAGAGCTGGGCAGTAACGCGTTACAAGTAATGGCCGTTACGTAACGCGGTACTTTTTTAGTAACGGTAGTAGTAACGGCGTTACATTTCAAATCAAGTAACTCTTTCAGTAACGACGTTACTTTTTTAGGAAATACATTCGTTAGTTGTTACTCGTTACTTTTTTATCGTAGCTCGCAATTAGTTTCTTTCGATCCTCACTCATTATTCATTAACTGTTAAAAATTTGTCCCTTCACTTTGAGCGAGGTGTGCATGTTGGCCGTTGGCATGCTGGCAGTCTACCCCCATCCACCCCTTCCCCCTACACCAGGCCTAAATCTAACATGTTAACTGGGTGGATGATCGCTCACCCAGTAAAGGATTTCACCCACCCAGTTAAAAAACCAAAATAATACTGTATTCAATCATCTAAAAAAAACTCGGTCGAATTTATGGATAAAGCAGCCAAAAGAATACAGCCAAAGTCGTCAACTTGTCTCTAAATCTAATTTGGCATTTGCCATAAAATCCATTGTAAACAAGACCTATGCTGGCCCTAATACTAAAGCAATGAGTGAAATAGCCAGCATGATCTGTTCAATTCTGTTGCTTTTAATTTAAGTGCTTTTAAAGGGGATAGAGGTAAATAAATAACTTTGTTTTCTATAAGTTCTATTACATAGTTTAATTTTACTCATATTATATTGCAGTATTAAGATACTGACTTGCTAATGCTGCCTTGGTATATAATTGTAATGTGATGAAATCATGGATGGCGGCCTAACTTTGACTATTGAATAGGCTGACCATACGTACCGTTTTGAACGGGACAGTACCGTTTTTTTTATGGGTTCTGTATGGGTTCTGTCACTGAAGAATAATTGTAAGCTCAATATGTTTATGTACTTACTTTTTCATGAATACAGAATATTACATAACCCCCGTCCCTTTTTTGCCATCCCAATGTCCGGTTTTTGTCTCAAGGAAATATGGTCAGCCTACTATTGAAGCAAATATGAAACAACCTATTTCCTATGTTTATGTGATTGAAATTATTTATTCTAATGCAATTATACATTTAGATATTCATTTGCATGACTCTATTACAATATTACATAATGGTTGATATGCATAATGCAGGTAGCAGGTAGGCATAGCTACAGCTACATGGCCTAATTATGCCAATCTTGAGCAAGTGACACATGAATGCGTGTTTGGGTCTTTTACAGTGGCAATTTTTTATATTGCATAATTGTATATTTGCATACTGTTTATCCTATTTTACTCTATTTACCTAGTTCAAAATATAATAATTGGTTGTTTTATTATCCGTAATATTTATCACAATATTTTTATTTTCATACATAATGAGACTATATATAAACAACATTACATGGTATTACCTACAAATGTATATTATTTTTTCGTTAAAAATTGTTGAATACTTTATTTATGCTTCTTGTAGGTTATCTCCCCCCCCCACTATTAATATTTGTTATTAATAGTGGGGGGGGGGGGGGGAGATAACCTACAAGACTAATATTTACTACTAATACACTATTAATAATAAACATTTACTAATACACTATTAATATTTGTTATTAAATAATAGTGGGGGTTTATATAGGTTATATTTATAGTTTATATAGGCATATCAAATTATTGAAACCAATCAGATTTTTTATTGATATTCACTGTTCTTTCAATTAGATATAAATTTACTTTATTGTTGTTCATTTTATTTCTACTAAAAATATTTTTACTATATTTTAGTAATCAATTCACTTTATTATGCTGAATTAAATTCATACATCAATAATATTGGTTGTCTATTACAGATTGTATTTGAATACTAAAATGTCTAGTCGTAAAAAATTAAAAAAAGATGATTCTGTTGGTTCAATGGAAATATCTAGTTTTTTCAAGTCGAACAATAAAACACAGTAAAGAACCTGTCTGTTGGAATTACAGCTAATGAATGACCATTGCCATCTACAATGGCCAGTGATACAGGGTTGACAGGTTCTTCAATTATGCCATCTGACTGTTCAAATACAGCCTCTTCTCAATGTCCATACCCAGAGACCTCAGCTTCAAGTATTGGTCAAGATGCGGATGTGGCCAATTCATCTTCCACTTCTACTGGTTCCACATCGTACTATATGGGCTTACCTCTTAATATTAACAGATTGTTGAACGTGTATTCATCGGATTCGGTTCTTACAAGAATTAGTAACAAGGATAAAAGACAAACTCGAGTGTTAAGTGTAATGTTTGTTGCAGTTTCATTGAACAGAAGTGTACCTTATGCATCCAGTACGGGAGCACGAACAGAAGGTAAGCTTGGAGCACAGCGCTTAATTGAGCATCTTCAGGGTAAATAACATGCAGCTGCACCAGAGGCAAGCAAATTACATGATCAGTTTCAAAAGCAGAGTGACAAACATCCTTGGCTGAGTCTCTTCAAGAGATATAGAATTCAGGAAGTTTCACAACTACTTCGCCTGGCAATGGACTGCTACAATGACACTCAGTGTGAAACCGTATCAGGATATTCCTGGCCATCAAGGAGTCTCACCAATATCTTTTCCGACCAACTTGTACAGAAGTTTTCCCAAGACTGGGATTGCAACATGGAACCATTTAGACACACAGGTTCAAATATGCACTGTAGCATGACAAATATTTACTATGAAATGTTGTCATGCATTGGCGATGTATTTAAGGAGAATCTCATTGAAGAAATAAATCAATGCGATGCATTAGGAATACAAATTGATGGATTATGTGATCGTCAACAACTAGGCATTAAGTTTGTGACTGCAAGATTGGTGAAAGATGGCGTTATTACTACACGTTTTCTTGCAGCTGTGGAGCCTGTTGAAGGAGGAGCTAATGGCTTACTGGAGGCTCTCGGTAGAAGCTTAGAGAGGCCTGGTGACGTATCATTTCAGTATAATAATCTAGCGCCAGAAGGCCAAGATTCAAGCGATGATGACGACACCGAGAGCGACAACATGAATGAAATTAACTTCAATGCACCTGTTGTCGACAAGCTGTTATCCCTTACAACTGATGGTGAAGCAACCAACACCGGTATCAATTCTGGGTTGTGGAAACTGAATGATGAACTACAACGGCTGGTTCCTTGCATATGGTGTGTGCGCCATAGAACTGATTTGGCGTTTCGCTAGTTAATCACAACTGTTCCTGAATTGAAGCGATGGTATTCCCAGGTGAAAGATACTGTTGAATATTTTCATGTCTCTTCTGTCCGTACCAAGCGTGCGAAAATTGAATACAAGAAACTATTGTTGACGTTCAAAGTTTATTAATCCACCAGAAGTACGATTTGCCCAACGTCCAAGCAATGTGCGTCAGTCTACTTAACAATCTGCCAGCATGTGTCGCTTTCTGGGAAAGCATCTCCACCAGTGATGATAGAATCACTAAGCAACAGGCATCTGGTTTTTTGCGTATGTCGGAGGCAGGTCAGGAAAGTATATTGCGTTTGAATGTTCATGGAGGATGAATAAGAATAAAATTTCGAAAAGGCGTATAATAGCGATCACGTAGATGTGAAAAGTAAAGGAAGACCGCGTAAAAGATGGGCGGCTTTAATGTGTGATTAAGTGTTGATATAAATGTGAAACGAGCAATGGAGAAGAATTAAAGCCGTTTATTTGTGTGTGTAAATAGAGACGTTGGTATCACCCAACGTACTTCTGAAGGTATGACCCCCAAACTCTTCATAAAAAGTAACATTTAATCCTTAAGGTTGAAGTGGTACATTATTCCCTGTGGTAATCCTTACGTGTGCATTGATTAGCGTCTTCGGTCCCGAGTTCAAGCGTTGTGCACGCCCCACGGAGAATGGAAAACAAGTTTTCAGACAATGTATGTATTGTATACATCCAATAATCGTATCCACATTAGGTTTGATAAAAAATTTGGAAGTTTTTTATACTTTTATTGTACAAAACAATAGTGTGCAAATATGGATGGTCACTCATATAGTAGGTACGATGCAATTTGTAAATTTATATATATATATATATTATATACACATGGTTCTTTAAAAAAATAGTGAAATAATTACTGGCTTCCTTTGATCCTGAAAAATAAATATACAGAACGTTCAATCTGAAATTGTTTTGACGAGAAACCATTACGCTGTTTGTACCAAGCACTTGAAAGAGAAAATACTCACTAGTCAAAGTTTATTTCAAGGCTTTCACCTAAAAAGTACTACATTTACATTTGATTTCAAAGAATTTCATTTAATATACAAAAAATATATATTTTACCAAACACTATTTGTATTCGTTCTCATTTTGAGGATATTTTAAATACTAAAATGCATTCTATATCATTGTAAAAATAATGATTATATTATAAAATTATGTGAAACTAAAAAATTTTAAACTAATTCTTTCATGAAATCATAAAAACTTCATAGCAATTTCTCTCACGGAATTTACCTTAAACGTATCAACAATCAATCAACCTTTTGCCACTTAACAATCTGTTAATTCTTTGTCTATGAGAATATTTTTAATTCAACATTATATTATCAAGTTATGAATAAATTGTAGTATATATTAAAAGTAAAATTAGACCGTACATATAAAAAAACATTAAAAGCAAAATGGAATGATGACGTGAAGAAAATTAAAAGTGGCTCATATATGCTTTGAAAAATGCAAGCAACCACAACAGTCCAACAGTGTTTTGCCTGGCGCGCAAGAAATGAAAGTTAGCCTTACGTTGGTCTTTGAGTCTTCCAAAACCAAGTTCTGCCTGATGGTCTCTAAAGCAACAACTTCATCATCAGAAGCAGTAAACACCTCTCTTGCAGAGTGGTGAGGACAAGGCCAACTCTTATTTTTCGTGCGCTAGGTGAAAACACTGTTGGTTTGCGATTACCTACAATTTCAAAGCATTGTCCAAGTCCCCAGGTTTAGTGTGGTTTTCTTTTCTACATTGTATATTGTTCGAGATGTACTTCTGAATACACGAAAGGCCTTGAATCATTTTTCTTCTTCCTTGTGGGTTTGCATCATTCATTCATTTCACCTGTTGAATTGTGAAATTCTCTCACACTCACAACACACTTGACTGATGGGTTTGTTCCTACGCAAGCGTAATTGAATAAGGAATAGGAGAACGAAGCGTTTGTACATGTAATTTTCTTTGCAAACATTTCATAAATAGTTTTAATCAGTGAAACGTCAAATAAAAGTACATGTCATACACTTTGTTCTCCCCCCCCCAGAGGAGTTCCTTGCACAGTCTGTGTAACAAAGGTTTCTCAGGGGACCATTCATTATCATAGGGAAATAAAATATAACAAAATTGATCGTCGTGAGTTTGTATGCATTAACGTGGCACTTGACTTCTTGTGGGGCCACAAAGTCGGTTATTTAAGAGTCAAGACCTTGAACGATTTAGCAGTTAAAAGAAAAAATTATAGATCATTGTAACAGAATTAGTGCGGAAACACTTCTAAACGTACGACAGCTTACAAAGATGTGTAGAAATGCGTCAACGGCTACATGGAATGCAATTTGAGCATGTACTGAATTAATTGGTAAGTTGATTGTATTGTTTGTAATGTATAGCTAAAACTATTTTCTCGTTCAATTCTGTTATTTTATTTCCCTATGAGAACGAACTTTTGTTACACCCTGTATATTAGTTTAAAGCTGCTGAGAATCAAGTCAAATTAGATTAAATGAACCACTAAATTTATCAGCAAATATCAAAACTGCAAGAAAGGCTTGGTCTTCGAAGATCAATCCAAAGTGAACAATAACAGACCTCTTTCACGTTTGTTGTGATGCAGAACTACATTTTCAATCATAACAGACAGTTCATGCCAATCAATCAATCAACCAACCAAGAGAAAGTACGTCCACTGTAATCAGATACGCTAGCGACTGCATCCTTGTGATGCAGCTATGCAGCTACTCTACTGTCTTTGGCTTTAGCCTTAGAGACGTGATAGACCATACCAAAGCTAAGGTGAAATTTCCTGATACCAGTGTTGAACAACGCTTAAGACTATAATCTGATTTTAAAAAAACATGTCGCTTCTTTCTCTTTACTAAAACTATCTTAATATGCCAAATATTTATACACGTCTTCTTGAATGTGTAAGAAGGAAAACAATTTAAATGAAGCATAAGTCATAAAACTTTCATTGTATCCTTAGTTCAGCTTTCCGCCTAATAGAATGTTTCTTTGTAGTTATTTGCCAAGCAAGATTTTACAACCGTTGTTTTTCAAACTTTCATAAACGCCTATACATTTGTGTGGAAAGTTTACAGCTGATACTCTGTTTGATACCTCATACTTTACATTCTGAAGTGCAGTTTCGGCTTCATTTTGAATATTTCTTTAACGGACTCGTACCTTGAAAGCAAACCCAGAGGAGGGCCAAAGCTTACGTTGGGTGGATTATGAAAAGGGAGAAGCCACATGGTGTATTTTTGTTACATTTCCTAAAATCTTGTTTTGAAATTATCGTGTATCGTAATATGTTTTACTGGTACATAAATATCGAAGAAACCTTTCTTTAATCTCTTTAGACACATTGTTCGCTAATGCCATTTGCATGAATTATATATCAGTGATTCCCTAAGCAAAGAAATCAAAATCCTATTTCCAAACTGCAATTAAAATAGAAATTCAAATTTGTACTCTTAATAATATTAATTACCCTATTGGAAGAAGACACGGCTCTAATTTAATAAAAACAACGAGCACTTATAATATTCAGCTATGATGAGGAGGTACCAAACTCTCAAGATAACCAACTGATAAGGAATCGCACCAAATGAATGAAAACGCCTACTCAAGTTGATGATGTCCAACCATAATAAAACAAAGGACACAGTGGTTTCTTCTCCTATTGCAATGAATAATTGTTTTATTAACATTTGAAATGCTTTTTAAAAGTAAAATTTCATTTACAGTTATGGAGATGTTTATCTTGAATTATACACGAAGTGTCGATGAGGTGTATTATTGATACCTCTATTAACGTAATGTAAAGCACTTGTACATATACTGTACAACACTCGTCTTCTCTAAGCTGCTTGCGAAAAATTGCTTTCAAATTATACTTTTAAAAACTTTTCCTTACGCTACTTTTGGATTACATACTATAAAAATGTCAGATAAGACGGAACATCGTTACGCAGCTGGACGTATGGATGCGTAAAAATGCCGACTTTGGTTTTCTTATCAGTTAATATCAAATAGTGTTGTTTGTATCGGTTTAATAACGCAGCATGTAGTAATAATACTAATATCAGTTCTCACGAAGGGGCAAAACGGATAAAGACTCGAACAACAACAACAACAACGTTCCCAAAAAATAAGCAAGACTTTTTTTCAATCTGTTCCATTCTTAATAAACAAAACTTTTAATAAGTTTGGATAACGTTACAACTTCTTCAAGCGTTTCAATACGTTAACATTAACATTAACTAAAAGCAATTTTTTATTAAAGCACAAAAAAAAATTTAAAAAAAAAAAAAAAAAAAAAAAAATCGAACAAAGACGATTCTTTGGTTTGATTCGACTAACAGTGAACACGGAAAGGAAGAGTTCGTTTAACAATCATTATTCCTGTCGCTTCACTGTACGAAGCATGACGTCATCACAATGATCACTTAATAAGTATGACATGCCTTTACATTAAATTAAATCGTTTATCAAAACGTTTCCGTTAGAGAGATATAAAGAGACGGAGAATAATCTCAAACCTTTCAACCCCCAAACTATAACCATGCGATGATAATAATAATAATAATAATAATAATAATAACGTGCAATTGCTTTAAAAATAAATACAGGAATCGCCCTAAACTCATTAACCCCGTGATCAATTACTTCAGTCCTGCAAAACCTTTTTGAAAAGCATAAATAAAGCGAAAAACAAAAATAATATATATATATATATATATATATATACCGGTATATATATATCAATACGTTAATGCTTAGCAAAGATGCACCTCAGAAGATAATTTTGCAGTGAACAGTCGTTAGAAAGTGTTGGAACGAGGTTAACGTTCAACTCTTCGAACTTCTACGGATCATAATGGCCACCCGCCTTTTTTTCACTGTGCAGGAAGGTTTTTATGCGATATATATATATATATATATATATATATATATATTATATATATATATATATATATATATATATTATACACACACACACACACACACACACCTTCCTGCACAGTGAAAAGGCGGCGGGTGGCCATTATGATCTTCCGTAGAAGTTCGAAGAGTTGAACGTTAGCCTCGTTCTAACACTGACTAACGACTGTTCACTGCAAAATTATCTTCTGAGGTGCATCTTCGCTAAGCATTAACGTATTGTCACTCAGAACATGTTCATGTGTTCATGTTGATCCGGATTGGAGTGAACGTTTTGTGCAACAAATATTTTTTAATCGCCGAATCTACGTTTCAACATTTTTAAGCCAAGTCAGAAATGATGTCGATCAAACTGGCCAATCACCGACTTCGCGTTTAAAAAGCAATTTTATAAATAGTCAACAATTCTTATATACAATCATATATATACACACACACACACGTTTTTATATATACTGTGTACATATATATAATTACGTAGGCAATAGTGTGATGACGAAATTTATCGTAGTTTTATAAATAGTCAAAGTTATGGGAAGAAAATATGGAAACAAAAATCATAGCATAAAGCAATCTGCGGAAATCGAAATTACGTTAAAAGCAACATATTCTTCCATCCACCTAAATCCAAATAATAATAATAATAATAATAATAATAATAATAATATGTAAAAATAATTAGCTTTCTACGAAATAAATAAATATATATTCCAATATAAAAATAAAGCTTAAAAATAGTATGCCCACAAAACTGGGTTCATTTGAGGATTCTCTTTTGGAGTGGGAGATTATAGACCCAATTGTCCCCTTCCAGAGAAAACAATTTCGTCTGCCATTCCAACCCGGTTTCTTTTCTCTCCTTCGCTTCGTCCCTTTGTTTTTGCTCGAGGGCCACCTTCGCTCCGGTCGCCTGGTTGATGTTGTTGAACCTGCGGCGGGAAAGAGACGTTGGTGAGTCTTCAATGTCCATTAGGTTTTCAAGGAAACGGATTGAGAAGAGGATCGATAGAAATAGAAGACGACGACGACTCATTATTTAAATAGCATAATATTTGAAAACAGATTTAAGGAGTGTCCACGAGGAAAGTGGTGAAAACCAGTGATGTTCGGTCAGGTACTGCACCACGTCTTTATGTAATGTAGTTCAGCAGGAACCTAATTATTATTAATTATTATTAGATAAAGGAAAAAATGTTCGGAAATATACAACGAAAATCCAAGGGAAAAAAATTCACTATCTCTGGCATTCAGACGCAATTACTCCTTGTATGCATAATTTGAATGGCTTCGATCCCGAATTCAAGTGTCGTCCTACCTCGTGAAGAAGTGAAAATGGGTTCTTAGATAATGTATGTGTATGTAATATAATAATAATAATAATAATAATAATGTTTAAGCTCTCAAAAAGCGAAAAATGTAAGTGGGGTGAGTAAAGATTTAATTATAAGACCGGAAAATCCGTCAACTTTTTTTTCCGTTAGCTTTTATTCTCTTCTGCCATCTAGTGTTTGGAAGGAGAACTAAATTAATTACATCATCAACCTAATTCATACTTTAACATTTATTATATAATTTAATATGTAATCAAATAAAGGATATCACTCAATAAACACGCATATAGGCTTATATTTTTTAAAGATTAATGTTATAATATTCATTTCGGTAATGTTCTTCCAAATCATGCGAGAGTGCCCGTGTGCAAAGCTCAGTTCTCACTCCATACGCCAGGTGGCGACTATCTAATATTCATTTAGCGGGATAGTGGGATAACGCGATAAATAAGGGAAACGACTGTCATATTCGTATTTTGTTTATGGATAAAGTAACATCCATGTACCATATACCATATCACTGAAAGAAGGGGTAGGGACCCAAGCCTGGTCTACCTTAGCCCCGAGTCAATTAAAAGGGGGTGGCCGGCACGCCGCTTCGTTGTGAATCGTCCAGCTCTAGGCAGCATTAGGGTTCCAACCCACAACTTAGCGGAGTCTCGGCATTGACGGGCAGCGTCCTACCCGATCGAGCCACGAGCCATTTTGTTGTGTGTGTGTGTGTGTGTGTGTGTGTGTGTGTGTGTGTGTGTATATATATATATATATGTATATTATAATGTTATAATGTTTCAGACCAACAAAGACCCTAGGATCCACTCATGGCTGGTCTACCTAACTGTGTTCGTAATTGTGTATGTCCTCCGTGGTGGCGGAGGGGACCTACAATTTTACGTGGGTTCCGAACCACAAGAACATAAGAAATTTATGTAACAACTTCCTGTACACTGTGTACATTGGCAACGACCAATTTAGCAAAACTAATTAATTATCGATTTAAAACTAAAGATAGAATCTCTGGATCCAGAGGATCACGTCATAATAGACTACTATCCACAAATATGTTACACTCTATATCTATTTATAACCGACATGCAAATATATCAGATCCAGAGAATCCAGTCAATTTCATTACGGTATCCATCAATACTAGTACCTTGTCATGAAAAATAAGTCACGGTCCATATCGATTGTGGACCAAGTCAAAATTTACAACCATATACATTACAATATATACACTTAGGAGGAAAAGTGTAGGTGTGGCTGTAAAGACTGTAGTAATGTAGAAATGTGTGTGCACCATCTTGGGTCTCCCATTTAAAGGTGTTTGTGGGGCAAGTGAAGATCATGAGTTTTTCAATACCTCACAGTACTATGGGGGGCACCGCTCAGCAGAGGAATCTCTTTAAATGGGGTGTGTAAGGACAGAGAGTATCCCCTAACCCAAGACGCTGCCTCCCTATATCCCACAACACTTGTGTTGACTGTTGAGCTGTGGGATCTATCCCCACAAAGCCTTAATTTTACTACCTTAAACTATACCCAATCAACATATGCGTCTAATCGATTTTTAAACATGTTTATAGACGTGCTACTAATTACTTCTACCGGCAAACTATTCCAGCTACTTACTATTCAATGCGTAAAAAAGTTTTTGGCAACTGCTGTCTCGAACCTTCTACTTGTCACCTTACACCCGTTATTTCTAGTCCTATTATATTGAGAAATTTCGCAAAAGCTATCTCTATCTACGTTATCGAACCCATTCATAATTTTGAAAACCTGGATTAGATCACCCCTTAACCTCCTAGTCTCGAGTGTTGTCAATTTTAACTCCTTAAGCCTATCCTCGTACGACTTTGACCTAAGCGACGGAATCATCTTAGTTGCTCGTCTTTGAACTCTTTCGATTTTGTCTATATCTTTGCGCATATGCGGATTCCAAAATTGGACCGCGTACTCCAAATGGGGTCTAACTAATGATTTATAAAGTGGAACTACAGTATAATATCGCGCGATTTGTACTCAAAATTTCGAGCTATAAAACCTAACACTTTGTTCGCCTTATTGACCGCTGCTGCACTTTGTTTCGCTACTTTTAAATCACTAGTGACTATAACTCCTAAATCTTTTTCCTGCTCTACGCTTGTTAAATCTTTCCCTGACATACTATACGCAAAATTACCGTTACGCGAACCTATATGCAAAATTTTGCACTTATCCACGTTAAATCTCATTTGCCATGTGACTGACCAATCAACGATTTTATTCAGATCTTCCTGAATTTTACCTCTATCTTCGTCATTAATCGCCCTACCACCCAGCTTCGTGTCATCCGCAAACTTTGAAACTGTACCGACTAGGCCGACATCTAAATCGTTAATATATATAAGAAAAAGCAAGGGGCCCAATACAGAACCCTGAGGAACGCCACTCGCTACATTAGCCCAACACGACTCCGCTCCATCAACGACCACCCTCTGTTTCCTACCTCGCAACCACTCTTCTAGCCAATTTATTACTACACCCCTGATTCCATGAGCCTTAGTTTTTTCAATGAGTCTTTTGTGCGGCACGGTGTCAAACGCTTTTTGAAAATCTAAATACACTACATCAACCGCCCGATGTCTATCGTAAACGTCAACCACGCTTTGGAAAAATTCTAAAAGATTAGTTAAGCAAGATTTGTTTCGCCTAAATTCGTGCTGCGTATTTCTAACTAGCTTATGGAATTCTAAGTGTTCGACTATACGATCCCTAATTATTGATTCCAGTAGCTTACCTACAACAGACGTTAAACTGATTGGCCTATAATTTCCCGCCGCACCTTTATCGCCTTTCTTAAAGATAGGTGTTACGTTTGCTAACTTGAAATTATCTGGTACGCACCCCTCAGAAATAGACGCATTAAAAATCTTTGTTAGCGGCACAACAATGCTATCTTTTAATTCTTTTAGTTGTATGGGATATATGAAATCCGGACCCGGTGATTTATGCGTTTTCATTTTATCAATATAGCGCATTACCTCCCCTTCACTAACGACATTATTATCCAAAATATTAGCATTATCAAAAGGTATTATGTCTATGACCGTAGGGATATTCGTTACATCTTCTATAGTAAAAACTGACGTAAAAAAATTCGTTTAGCAAGGTAGCCATTTCCTTGTTTTCAGAAACTAGATCTCCTTTTACATTTTTCAATGGACCCGACACACTTTTTACTGGATTTCTATTATTGACGTATTGAAAGAATCGCTTGGGGTTTTCTTTACCGTCACGAGCTATGGAGATTTCAAATTCGCGCTTGGACTTTTTTATTACACTTTTCGCTTCACGCCTCAGAGAGATGTAGTTGTTTCGTAACAAAAAATTGTTTTTCTCGCACTTATGTTGCCTATAAGCCCTATCTCTACTCTTTATAATGTCTCCTACTCTAGAAGTAAACCACAAGGACTTGTTGTTTACTTTCGCACGCTTAATTTTGTACGGTACACATTCCTCATTTATAGTCCTAAATACTGTTTCAAACGATTCCCACATTAGTTTTGCGTTGGAGTTCCCCATCACGTTTTCCCAATTGACGTGTATACCTCATTTTTTCATTTGTTTCGTTCTCTCTCCTCGTCTTGCGCGGAATATCTCCTATACAAGCGTCGCTCTTTACGTTATTTATACTGCGTGTTCTTTGCAGTTGAATATATATATATATATATATATATATATATATATATATATATATATATATATATATATATATATATATATATATATTATATATATATATTTTCGTCGGTGGGCATTGAAGTTACATAGTTCCTATATGTGACGTTTGTTATTTTTTCAAATTTTTAACCACTTACGCTTGTGTTAAGGTAGGGAGATTCCATTAAAAAGTTTAGAAAATGCGATTTTTTTACCGTACTATATAATGACTATTTTTTCGAATTTCACTCGCGTTGCGATTTTAATTAGACTCGAAATAAAATTACAACTACTTTATGCTACTTCATGATTTTATATATATATATTTCTTTAATTTACCGCCGATTCGTACCTACAGAAAGCGGTACATATCTCGGCGAGGCAGTGGGTGGGTGGTGTTACTGAGTTAGGGGTGGTAGACTAGGGGGGGGGGGGGTGAGTAAGGGTCAGTTGCTGGATAGTGGGTAGGAGGGGTATGGTCTTAAACGCGATGGAACAGATGGGAGTGAATGAGGAAGAGGAAAATCGCTTCGGCGAGTATGGAGCGTAGACGGTCGGGTATGGGATTTTCGGACAAGAGAAGGAAACACCTGCGACGAAGAGCGGACAGGTTTGGGCATTCCACCAGAAGGTGTATGACAGTGATAGGGGCATGGCAGGTAGGGCAGAGCAGGGCTGGCGATTTCGCCATAAGGTGTCCGTGGGTGATGCGGGTGTGGCCTAGGCGGAGACGGGCTAGAATTACTTCTTTATGGCGGGACCGGTAGAATGAGGAGGCCCAGTACCCTATTTGTGGTTTGATCCTTTATATATATATATATATATATTTTTTATTTTTTTTTTAGTTCAGGAAGAACCGATTCGCCTCTATTTAAAGGGCATATCTCAGCGGAAAAACAAAGAAAAAGTGAGAGGAAAGACAGAGGAAAAAGAAAGGGTGGAGGGGACAGTCGAAGTGGAAAAAGACCAAGGATGACAAGGACTGCAGGGTCGAGCCCCATCATCCTTGGGTGCGAGGGCCGGGAGGGCGCACGTGAAACCTCCAGGAACAAGCACGTACAAACGAGCACAAAGAGCACTCAAGAGCACGAGCTTAGAACCCCCTTGCGGGGATATATATATATATTATATATATATATATATATATAAGCACAGCGGACAAAAAATTAGTCACCCCTAATAGCACCGATAGTAGGAAGTTCAAGGTCACACAGAGGGCGCTGATGTAGCATTGGTAAGTGACAAGTAGCGGTGACGTAGCACACAGGATCAGATCTGTTTCGTGAGGGTGGTGAAGAACAAAGTGTGTGTTCGATATAGTCTGCAAAATGGGTCGTGAGGCAGACGTTACTCAGTGGCAAAAAGGAGCCATCGTGTTTGGCAGAGCCCACGGACACAAAATGTCTGAAGTAGCCCAATTTGTTGGTGTGTCAACGCGTACTGTCCAGCGAGTTTACAAAGAGTGGTGTAGTTCGCAATCAACTGAAAATCGACGGCGTAACTGTGGCCGGAAAACAATTCTCGACAATAGGGACCGCCGCCATGTTTCTCGTCTAGTAACTGCAAACCGTTTTCAAACCAGAGAACAATTGCTCCAAGAAACCAATGAGGTTCTCCAGCGACCAATTTCCGAACGGACATTGCGACGAGAACTGCATGCGATGGACATCTGAAGCAGGGTACCACGGAAGAGGCCGCTGTTAACAGCAGGTCACAAATTGGCACGTTATAAATGGGCTCAGAGGCACAAAAACTGGACTGCGGCAGATTGGAAACGTGTAATTTGGTCCGATGAGTCCCGTTTTTGTTTGTTCTCCAATGATGGGAGGCGACGAGTACATCGCAGGTCCAATGAAGCCTTTAATCCTGAATGCGTCGAAGGTGTTGTTCAGGCTGGAGGTGGTTCCGTGATGTTCTGGGGATGTTTTTCGTACCACGAAATGGGCCCTCTCGTTCCAGTGACGATGAATTTGAACCAGCAGGCGTACCTCTGCATACTAAATGATGAATTGGTCTCTGCCTCGCCGGATTCGTGCGGTTATGAAGGCCAGAGGCGCCGTCACACGTTATTAGGTACATTCTGAGAGGGGTGGCTAATTTTTTGTCCGGTGCTTATATATATATATATATATATATATATATATATATATATATATATGATTGAACTCAGAATGGTTCCCTGAGGTTCTTTCATGATACACACAGCCCGTGCATGGAACAAGGAACTCTTCTGGGAAAATTAAATCCACTATAGTCCGAATAAGTAGTGGTAAATAGCAAACACTATAGTTTTTCTTTTACATGATGTTGGCCCGACGTGGGCAACAGGTCACTCGCAAAGAGGCCCCAAAAATATAGCTTCCCTCACCAGCTATCTGCAAAGTAGATAGGATCCAGCTTTGGGACAGGATCTAGTGGTTACAGCTACACCTAGCCTACTATATCCAGAACCTCAATATAAGCAAAAGACTCGTTGCATTCGCGTCGGATTGAATACATCAAAGAAAAACTGGCATCAAAGAAAAACTGGCAGAATTGAGCGTCCACTTTTCAAGGCACATAACATGTCCATTTCATGATGGGATTGAACTCAGAATGGTCCTCTGAGGTTCTTTCATGATACACACAGCCCATGCATGGAACAAGGAACTCTTCTGGGAAAATTAAATCCACTATAGTCCGAATAAGTAATGGTAAATGGCAAACACTATAGTTTTTCTTTTACATGATGTTAGCCCGACGTGGGCAACGGGTCATTCGCAAAGAGGCCCCAAAAATATAGCTTCCCTCACCAGCTATCTGCAAAGCAGATCGGATCCAGCTTTGGGACAGGAGCTAGGGATTACAGCTACACCTAGCCTACTATATCCAGAACCTAAATATAAGCAAAAGACTCGTTGCAGTCGCGTCGGATTGAATACATAAGATAAAGGGGTAACTATTGTATTTTTAGCCCGGGCTAACATCATGTAAAAGAAAAAACTAGTGTTTGTCATTTACCATTACTTATTCGGACTATAGTGGATTTAATTTTCCAAGAAGAGTTCCTTGTTCCATGCGCGGTCTGTGTATATTTTATATATATATATATATATATATATATATATATATATATATATATATATATATATATATATATATATATATATATGTGTAAGATTTTGGGATGGAAGGTGGTGGTGTTTGGTAACTCACTTAAGGCCGGCGGTGACTTCTTTCCAGAGAAAGCGGGATTCATTCTTCTCTTGTTCCACGACGGACTTTACTTTCTTCTTTATGATGGCGAGGTTCAGAGTGTCCACAAACATCTCACTTCGCTTAAATAAATTTAAAACGCAGAGGGAAACACTATAATAACTATATTAAATATCAGTGATGTAGTCGAGACCAGAAAAAGGTCTCGAATCCCACATCACTGTTAAATATAGGACCTATTCAATATATTCATATATTAAAGCCTAATTCCCAATGACCGTAGTTTGTTGAATTAACACGTAATTTTTTAAGCTGAAATTTCGTGAACCGAATTGAAGTTTTCCCCAACTTTGAACTTATTTCGATGTTTAAATTATGAGAACGCTTTTTTTCAACAATTTCCATCATTTCAGTGGCTTTAACCTTTCTCTAAAGATTACGACATTTAAATCGAATGCCAGTTACAATTCTGTTATAAAAGACGACCTCGAGACACTCAAAACCAGATTATCCAGACAGTCCTGCGGGGCGGACTTGCGGTAATTTATACGGGCATTTTAACGCCTGCAAAAGCACTTCCGTCCAGTGTCTTTATGATAGTCATAATAAAAATTATATACATCCGTTCTGTATATCTGTCTGTGAAATATATGTACGTTGATCTAAGAGTTTAAATATATTAATACGCTATTTCTGCTAGAACCATTCACTGCGGACGCGTGTAAACTATTACTACTATTTAATAAATAACTTTATTACACAAAATTATTTTAAACAGAGACTATGTCGGAACGACATCAATACCCCCATTTAATATTTATGAACTTGACCTTTGAGGCAGGGACCCGATTCTTCTAGCTCGGACAAGCAAGCGTGACGAACAAACGGACGAACAAGAGCAATCCAGTATGACCCCTCCAAATTTATTTGGTGGGGTTTAATTTTGATACTACATTAAATGTATTACACAATTTTTGAGATTATATTCAGTAAATGAAAATCGCTACAATATACTAGATTACTTTATCAACATAAAATGCATTCTTAAATTACCCCATCGAGCCATTTGGCGTTCATCTGGCCATTCCATTCGCCCTCGACCACCAGGAAAGGCTTCTTCTCTCCGGGGCTCGAAACCTCGGCCAAAATGCGGTGTTTTTTACCGCCGTAGAAAGGCTGCAAAAGAGAGAACGAATAAATAGCGAGACAGATTAGACGGACAATCTGAAAACCAAAGCAAAAATTCAACCCCAGACGTTGACGTTTCATCTACTTCTATTTTACACTCATTTCATTTACATATTCTGAAATTAATACTAATTTATACTTAGCATACTTTAAGTATTATTTAATCACGTGTATCAGCTACCAATGAAATGCTATGTTTTACCTTTTAATTAAACTGAGAACCAAGTAAAGCCTGAAGCTTAAAGGTCAAGTCAAATAAAAATGAATATCGATAGTCCAACATTTGTACAAAAGATTAAAAAACCACTGAGTAGGGAAGAAGTGGTGTTACAACAAAGGAGAGAAATTGAATCTCACAGAACTCGTAAGAATCTAAAAGTCAGATCATATGTAAACATTGCAGAAGAGATTAGTGTAAATATGGCTCCAGATGCATATATAAGCAAATGTGGGCAGGACCGAGTTCCAAAAGGACCGAACTCCAGGAACTCGGTCCTTTTTAAGGACCGTGAAAGGACCGTGAGCGGGAAAGTAGGTCCTTTTCTCAGTGAGGACCGAAATGAGGAGCGACGGTCCATTTTTAAGCAATTCCGGACGGTCTTTTTTAGTGATTTTAGTGATTTTAGTGTGTTTAGTGTGTTTAGTGATTATTTGAAGTTCTAAAGAAGATGGATCGTTTCCTCCAGAAGACTCAGAAAGAGACTGAGACTGAACTGAAACTTGTTTCAACACCTGGAGGAGACGAAGAATCTACTGATGTTAGTGCTTCAACTTCAAGTCAAGCAACTGGAGCTCCTAGCGGAAGAACTGAACCCGGCAATCCCGGCGATTTTTCATTTTAATCAAATTTTTCACTTATATTATATATATAAGGACCGAGAACCGAGTCGTTCTTAGGTCCTATCTTCAGAAAGGACCGTGACCGGGACCGTCGGTCCAGTTTGAGGCAAGGACCGGGACCGTCGGTCCTTTTTGAGGCCCGGGTGCCCACCTTTGTATATAAGTAATGTAATGAGAGAGTTGTTTAACTTCCTTCGCAACATCTAAGATCGTATGACGGAGGGGACCTACAGCTTTACGTGCATACATAATCATCCTAAAAAATGTTTCTACATGATGAGGAATGGAAGTTATAGATACGGAGTAAACTGCTACTATTTCCACCCTTTTATGTGCAGACATTCAATTAAGGAGAAGAAATGCCTAAATATGGAGTGCCCGCATTTTCACATTAAGGAGACTCAAATAACGGTGAACGAAGTACAGTTTTTAGAAGAAATGAGTGATAAAAGAACCGTCCCTTTTAATGAGAAAACACCGAACTTCGCGTATATATGTACCCCAACGATACATACACCACCCTCCCGTTCAACACCACACACCGTTAATTCGACAACTACAATGGTATCAAGGACCGCCTCCCCAATATTCTCAAATGTAACTGCTCACCCGTCCATTATCCAAGACGACCAAGCGCCAACATTATTAACCATGTAAATTTATTATACACACTTGGCCGGGTCGAAATTTTTTATTTCTTACGTACATAATGTGAGGTGGTTCAATCAATCATAGTAACACCCTGGTAAAATATTTTTGAATTCTGAGGACCCTACCCCCCCCTACCGGTTTCAGTTTTTTTCAGAAAATTCGTAAAATTCGAGATAACTTGCGATTTACTTCGAAATTTTTTTATTATTACAAAAGTTCGCTTATAAAAGTTATATTTATTTTTTAATGAAAAAAAAAAATGCAGGAAAAAAAAAATTGAATACATAAATTTTTAGCTATTATTGGAAGAAATTTAGAAATTAAGAGACAGAAATTCAATAAAATTTTTGACATAAAACTAATGCTTTTTTTTTTATTCCTTCCACTGACCTTTCCACTCAAAAGTAGGCAGTTCTTTTCTAGACTAAAGTATTTAAAATAAATTTATGCCGATTAATATAACCAATTCTGGATCCAATGCTGGATATCCGAAGGCTGCATTGTGGCTTCTTTTTCTAGTAGCCATAATTTAATTTAATAATATTTTAACTGTTTTATTTATTACTGATATTTTAAAATTAAATAATGCATTTTAATACAAACTTTTAACATTCTAGGTACCTAAAGAGGAATCTGGAAAGAAAGAAAAAAAAAATAATGTAATATTAGGTCTTATATCCGGTGCTATGATTCAGCACCGGATTTAAGACCCTACCCCCTACGCCCCGATCTCAAAAAAGTTGGTGAATGGTCTAGTCTGATGTAATTCGTGCCGGGGAACCCGATTTTGGCCATCCAAAAGCAAAAAAATTAATATTTACGGTCGATTTTCACGATTTTCGATTTTTGGCCTATTTCCCATACAAATTCATATGGAAAAAAGTGAGTATCGGTAGGGGGGGGGGGGTAGCGAAGGTCCCACAGCCTTGATTTTTGGTGTGGATATTACTATTTCAAAATGATCGACCTCACAATATGTACCTAAGCAAAATCTTGACCTTGATCCCTTTTCGACCCGGCCTACAGTGTACACTGACCATGATGACTGCAAATTACAATACCTCAAAATATAGCTCTGGAAACCAGCATAGATATCATATACCAAACAGAAACACACTTGCATAAATGCAAAAATGGCTGTGAAAGCAGCATTGAAAACACTGAAATAGCAATAAAGGACTACAACATATACAAAGTGGATAGATTTGCCAGAAAAGGAAGCTGTTGTATTTACATGAAAAATATATGCACATGTGAAGTGAAGGTAAGCAAATCAAACAGCACAGTCGAAATTCTTATTTTAGAAGTAAAAGAACTGAACCTAATCATTATGGACGTGTACTGGCCACCAACCACCAAAAAAGGCGAATTCCAATTCGTTACAAATGAACGCACGCTAAGATCATTTACAACACCAGTATCAAATAATTTAATTTGTCAGGATTTTAACTTTGCATTAATAACATGGAAGAAAACTGACCAAGTTATATATGTTGAGAAGTTACATGGTAACATTACAAAAGATCAAAGGTGGGCAGTTGCGCCGCAACTTTTTGCGGCGCAACTTGCGGCGCAACATTTTTGGTTGCGCTTGCGCTTGCGGCGCAACTTTTTGAAAAGGGTTGCGCTTGCGCGTGCGGCGCAACTATTTCAGCAGAGTTGCGGTTGCGGTTGCGGCGCTACAAAAATTGTTGCGCGTGCCCACCACTGCAAAAGATGAACCCAGCCAATAATCTTATTAGATATTATGGAACATTACGCAGAGAACGTTCTGGATTTAATTCTAACAAATAACAATGACATAATAATAAATAAAAAGGTAAAGCACACAAATTTCTCTGACCATAACCTAATCGACATACAAATAAAGTTGTCAGGAAAAACAGCTATAATAGAAAACTAAACCAAACCATATTGCTGAAACATGCTCGAAGAAAAAAAAAACGTAGTAAGTTCGAGAGAAAAATCAGGACATCATTTAGACAACGGAAAAAACTTATAAAACCTCCACGGATGCAGAACTGAAGCAAGGAGACAAACTAGAGGAAAAACTAAACGACAAAGAAATGGACCTAAAAAAACACTCATTTACAAGACAAACGAGGAGGAAAACACGGTGGCAGAAAAAAAAATCAAAATACTTCTACACGTTTGCGAAAAGTGTAATGTAGAGAGAGTATTGGTACGTATGGGGTGATCGAATACACAAATGACCCAGAAAAAAATTAGCGGACCGCTTAGAGAACAATTTAACTCTGTGTTTAGCCCCTAAATCCGAGAAACAAGTAGAAAATCCATATAAATTCTTTGACACAGACACAAATCAGCCAAGAACAAGTTTGGAACGAATCTATTAATGGATTTTGAGCTTTTGGAAGGAGACGTAATTAAGGCTCTATCACAAATACGAGAAAATTCAGCACCAGAGGCAGACACATGGGGTGCCACGTTTCTGAAGAAATGCAGAGTATTGCGAAGCCTCTATACTTACTATGGAGAAAAATTACTCTACACAGGACAAATTCCACTTCGATTAAAGAACGCGGACATTGCTTCCTTACTCAAAGAGGTACCAACAATGACTAAGAATTGTTGACCAGAAGCTCTCACCTCCCACTTTATAAAGCGCTTCGAACGTATAATTAGAGACAAAATTGCTTACTACTTATAAGAAAAAATTATTCAATTCGAACCGATATGGCTATCACAGTTATTAGACCATCAAGAAAAAATACTAAAAACATCGTAACACAGACGTAATATATACTGATTTTGCTGAAGCCTTCGATAAATGTGGTTATAGAATTATAGGAAAAGCTTAAGAATACAGGAATTAATAGAAAGCTGGGAGGATCGATATTTAATTTTCTGACCAAAGGACCCCAAAGTGTGATAGTAAATGGAATTAAACCTCAAGTTTCAGAAGTCGTCAGCTCCGTCCCACAAGATACAGTATTAGCTCCCTTACTATTCATAATAATGACTGCGGACACTGATGCAGATATTAATGACAATATCATATCGTGTTTCTCGGATGAAACAAATATGCGCGAGGAAATATTAAAAGAAGGTCACATAGAAAAATTACAAAACGACATTGAAACATTATTCAAATGGGTAGAAAACAACAATATGAAGTTCAATGAAGAAAAATTCCAACTTATAAGATATGGTAACAACGAGGTGTTGCAGAATAAAGGGTACAAAACACCGCAAGACAAATAACACCAAGCACACGAGTCAGGGATCTTCGAGTAGTAATGTCATCAGATGCAGAATTCAAAGAACACTATAACATTAAAATCACAACAACTAGAAAAGTAAAGTAAATTATCTGAAGCAGCTCCCACAGCAGAAAAGCAAAAATCATGCTAAAATTATGAATTGAATATTGCTCAGTACTCACGAGTCCATACAGAAAACGAGACATTGCAAACATAGTAGTCATAGAAAGGGCTTTTACATCCAAAATTGAGGAAAAGAAATATGAAGACAACTAGTCTCGACTACAATCCCTGAAACTCTATTCCCTGGAAAGAAGACACGAGCGGTACGCAATAATATACGTATGGAAAATGGTCGAGGGTTGCGTCCGTAACTTTAGAAATGAAACAAACACACTGAAATGAGAGAAGAGGCAGATTCTCCACTGTTCCAGCTGCGGTGGGACAGAGGGCCACGAAAACGAAGATGGAAAATACTCCCAGAATGCGAGGCCTGAGACGTTTCAGTGCCAAAAGAACTAGGGAATCTCAGCGCACCAACCTGAATAATTTCAAGGACCACCTGGACAGGTTTTCGCGCAAAGTCATATACAGTAGTCATAATCGTAGCGTGGCTGGCTACGAGGGGAGGAGAAGAGAGAAAACCAATTCTCTCCTACACGAAATCCCGCAAATGCGGCAGGATGCTGCAGAGGGGTCGACCACAGGTCAATCCTGAATCATTGTTCGAAACTATTAAAAGGTAAGACAAAAGATAAAAGAATATTTATTTTAACAATAAGGGTACGCTTTCTTTCAAATTTCTTAACCGAAATGTAACAAATATAATTTTAAATTGCTTACGCAAGTGTATTAAAATAAAAACCTCAAACCTTTTGAGACGCGTGTTAATATTATTTTATATATACACATATAGTATACAGGGTGTCCCATAAGTCCGGTCTCGCAGGAAAATTTATTTTAAATTAAATTTACAAAAGTAATACATAAGAACTAAAACAAATGTTCGAATTAGTGTTTTACTTGGGGACTTTTTTTTGTTGCGGGTAGAAGAACGCGCAATGGCGAATATGGAAGCGAGTTACACTCGTGAGGAAAAGGCAGAAGCCTTTTCCTCACGAGTGTAACTCACTTCCATATTATCTATTAAATTTTAAATTTAATTTAAAATAAATTTTCCTACGAGACCGGACTTATGGGACACCCTGTACATACATACATACATACATACATTATCAAGAATCTCACTTCCCAAGATTCTGGGGTGAGAAGGCAGAAAACAACCCGGATGTAAAGTACAGTAGTTAGTGAAAAGGAGAAAAGGCGGAAAGTAAAGCGTATACATTCACATACACCCGTGCTGGTGGATCACATGGCCACATGGCAAAATTCTACACCCGCGGCGCTTCATACGTCGCGAGTGGTGGCGTTTCCGGGTCTTGTCAGAAATAAAAGTGCGCGTTCCGAACTTACATATTTCTATCCCCCCCCCTCCTCTATTCCAACCTACTCGCAACTACTTCCGCATCACCCAGATCGAGTCCACGCTTACTCACGCAATCATTCACCATGCCCATCCATCTTCTCGGCCTTCCTCTTCTCCTACTTTCGCAAACATTCTTATACACTCTTTTCACAATTCCGTCATCTTCCATTCTTTCAACATGTTTAAATCAATATTATTTTCTCACTCAAATAAATAATTCTCAATTCAAGGGTAAAATACAATAATTATGAATGTCAAA
>JAJOZX010000936.1:810000-842500 GCA_023014485.1 Bathynomus jamesi
CACTGCTGATAACGCGAAGCAATGGAATCGCAAACATCACGAAACATTTCGTTTGGTATTTGGTGCATTCTCGTTCAATGGCTGCTCTCAATTCAGCGACTGTTGCAGGTTTTATAGCGTAGACTTTGTCTTTTAAGTATCCCATAAAAAAATCTAGTGGTCTGGTGAACGCGGAGGGTATTCTACGAAACCCCTTCGTCCAATCCACATCACATCGTGCCAAGTACCACTCGCAATACTCCTCTCTTCGGTCCGGATCATCTTCATTAATAGCATGGACTAATCTTGGAATGTAACTTTTCCATTGACAGCGCTTCAAAATGCGTTGGACAGACGATTCTGAGATTCCTACCTCACGACTCGCTTGCCGCACAGATTTTCTTGGACTTTGGTGATACGTTTCCAGTACTCTTTCTTGCTTTGTGGGGCTTGTCGATGTCCGTGGTCTTCCGGAACGCTTCTTGTGGACATTCTGAACAGTTCCATCGGCTTCAAACTTATCTCTAATTCGAGTGATGGTAAGTCGCGTTGGTGGACCTGTTTGAAACTCACTCCTAAACTGTCTTTGCACTTCAACTGCGTTTTCACACTTCCAGTAGCATTTTAGAATGAATTTCCTTTGTTCAAAGCTTAGTCTGACTGTCATTATTAATTCTAATGGGTTTAACTTGGAAAGAAAGAAACATCAATTGAGCTATCAGCTGTTAAAGTGTGTATACATTTTTTTGGGACGCCCTGTATATATATATTTTTTTTTTTTTTAAAGTTCGGGAAGAACCGATTCGCCTCTATAAAAGGGCATATCTCGGCGGAAAAACAAAGAAAAAGTGAGAGGAAAGACAGAGGAAAAAGAAAGGGTGGAGGGGACAGTCGAAGTGGAAAAAGACCAAGGATGACAAGGACTGCAGGGTCGAGCCCCATCATCCTTCGGTGCTAGGGCCGGGAGGGCGCACGTGAAACCTCCAGGAACAAGCACGTACAAACGAGCACAAAGAGCACTCAAGAGCACGAGCTTAGAACCCCCTTGCGGGGATATATATATAATATATATATATATATATATATATATAATATAATATATATATATATATATATATATAATATACACACACAATGTAGCATAACCTGACCTTCCGTAACCGCTGGGGAAATTGAGAATGTATTCTTCGTCCAAGTCGAGGAGGGAAACGCATCCTTGTCCGATGTTGTTGACGCAAACGGACAATCCAAGGAATTTGGACTTGGTCCAGATGTGTCCGCAGAAGGCTATCTTCTTGTCCTTATGCTCCGCGTAAAAAGCGGACACCGGGGGATGGTGGGACACCTGCTCTGCCACGAATGCAAGCTGATCCGAAGTCGCCCACGGAACGGGACCATCCGGTACATTGTGCGTGTTACTCCCCTTCTGAGAACCAGTTTTGTTTCTGGGAAATTTCCAGAAACATCTGGGAAGAGCGGCGAGGAATTAAATTACCGCTGGACAATGAAAAGTCAACATACCGGAGATTAGGTATTGGTATTTAACTTACTAGAAAACCGTCAAGACAGTTGGGGCGGGTGTATAAACATATATTTTACGTTACAATTACACGTTTCTGTTTAATGAGGAAAATAGTCACCTTTGATTTTTGTAAAAATTTGAATAAGTTCTACATCAAAATCCCTGATTTTGTAAATTTTAAAGTTTTAACCCTTTGCCTGTCCCGTGCATCACATGTGATACATGCATCACATATGATACACAGAGCGCATCATAAATAATATTTAGTGTGATATATTCTATGATCACATATTACCCACCAACTAAACCAAATAAACCTCCTATAACCAAAAGTCTGAAAACAAGCATGGACGTTTGGACCAAACTTATGAAAATGCTTTGGACAGACAAAGGGTTAAGAAATAAAAGATACACGCAAAATAAAATGATCAGTCCTGTTTTGAAAAACTTGTTTGTAGAATTTGAAATAGGGTTTTAAAATTTGTTTTTTTACTCTTTACCACCAACGCTCCATAAAAGAAATTCCGAGATAAAAAGCTCGAGTTGCTACCCCCCACCCCGAAATACACCTCTTTAAAATAATTTTCATGATAGTTATGCTGTATATTACATAATCTTGCAAAAAATGCAAAAACCAGAATGGTAGATCATATAATTGATACACTTTACTTAAAAATTTACGACGACGCAAAATCTAACATAGCTGATCTTTCTTCAGTCGACTCGCAAAAACTTAAGAAAATTTGTGAGAACCAAATGAATGACCGACACACTTCATTCAAACTGAATTTAATGACAGTAAAGACATGAGAAAGACAAAGAAACATCGACAAAGCGACATCGCAAATGCGATAAAGTCATTTGAAGTCCAAACTTTATTTCTTTTAACTTTAATGACCTCAAAGTACAAACTAAGACAATTTTGTCGTAAACGAACAAGAACGTTAAAGCTACAACTTGCTTTCGATACCCGCGAAACGAGCCATTCCTCACCTAAAAACCTCCCCCAAAATGGGGTTATAAGGCTTCCTCGCCACTTCGCTCTTGCGTCCAGCATGGAAGGCGGACAGATACCACTTGAGAACCTGCACCATTCGGTCTTTTGGATCGGAATAATCTACGATGCTGAAAAAGAGTCCACAGTTCAACTAATTAAAAATGACCTACCTTCGGAACTGTAAAAATACTCTTCTGTCTCAGTTTCTCATTAATAATTATTTTGACAAGACATATCGAACGGAGCGAACCTCACCTACAGAACAGGTCTGGATGCGCGAAGAAATCTGCGTACATTTCGAGCAAAGATCTTCGCTCCAAGATGAAGGTGGGGAGAGCAACCTTGGTCAGGTCCATTCCGATCTTCACCTGATGTAGGAATTAAACAGAGGGTAAACGGGGGTCTCGGAACCCTTCGGGAAAGATTATACTTTTTAGGTAAAACCGAAGTGACAACCTTGGGGTTATTCAACCTCCCTCATAACGGCAAAGGTCACGTGATGGAGGGGACCTACTACTTTACGTGGGACCTGATCAATCTAAGGGGGGTTTCGACATCATTCCGGACACATAGGACGGCCACCAATCCAACTGCTGAAAAGATCCAACGTCGCTTAACCTCGCTGATCTAACGGAAAACGGTATTCGCAAGTGACCAGGCTTTTGACGTTAAGCGAACATGAATTAAATAAATGCGGATAAAGTCACCGCTTGAAATTTAACGGGTTAAAATTACTCTAGCCGCCGTAACTACGCTTAATTAAAGTCACCTGGGAGATGAGGTGTTGGATAACGGAGCCGTGACCTTCCAATGACCCCAACTCCTCGTCCTCTTCTTCGTACATGGAATCGAAGTCGAGCATTGGATCAGAGAGTCTCGGGGGAAGGGAATTCGTCTCACCTGAACCACCGATGACGTCATTAGGCACATTAAAAGAAAGAAATTAGTTACTTTGCGCATCAAGCAGTCAACATTTGGGTCATTCTACGATGACGGTCGCAACATTTGGAGCAATTGTTTGGTATACATTAACTAAAACAGTATAAGTATGGAAGGTAGAACAAAAGTGGTATAAGGCAGGTACATTTTGGCGTCATTTGTTCTAAAAATGGCTCCAAATCGGCGTGACGGTCGCAACGCTGGGTGGAATGATCCATTTGACCGATAAATGACTTACAAAAGTCAATAATTTTTTTTTAAATTTGGCTAAAGAGAACTTAAATAAATAAATCTGCACTCTCGTTTTCTAAAGAATGCCGAAATTTAATTTCCTTCTCACCTGGTTCCTGCAGAGTCCTACTGCGCGAGGAAGAATCGAGGGCATTTTCCTTAAGTGGGGCTGAGGAAAAAAAGGAGTGATGGGGAGTAGCTGCTTGGGGGCTAATGGAAGCGCTCTCCGCCCCAAGATTCTCAACGGCGTCTTCGAAGAGTCTGGGACCGCTGCGAAGAAAGAAGAAAAGGTTAAGAACATCATCAATAATAATAATAATAATAATAATAATAATAATAATAATAATAATAATAATAATACCACTATCATTATTAATAATAATTTGGTTGACATTTGAATATGAACACTTAACATGAATTTTTGTTTGGCATGATCATTTGGTGGCCTTTGGTAGCCATATTTCTTTGATTCCTTTGGCATCTTGTACCGGTAGTTTATTCTCCTTCCACAATAACAACTCAACCAGACTGCCAATTCACACTGTTCTCGTTTCAATTAATAATTCAAAAATAAATTTAAATCCCGAAGGCAATTTTGCAAATAGAAATCGCGTTAATCCCAAATGCGCGCGCGCGCATTCTCTCCTCCAGTAATTTTCTACCTTGTTTTCTGCACACAAACACTGACATTTCCGAATAAATACCACACAACTAACTCATTTATTTGCTCTGTAAACCTTTGCTATTGTCAGCTCTAATTAAATTCTTTCCCCAAAGTAACGGGATACAGTATAGCTCGTTAGGTAACGGTATCCGCTGCATTTATACAGTAACAGAGTTGTCCTCACTCAATGCTGCGCGTTGTCTCCAAATGGAAATAATTGTATTCTGAACTAGAAATTCCGCTATGAGGGTACATATCCCCTATTACTCGTAAAGCGGTTAAGCATTTTCCGCTACCCATAGCGAATGGTAGCGATTTCCATTCCTTTGTAACGTTGTTAAAACAGCCTTAATGGAACCTGAGTAAAAAAAATTTTAATCGCTCAGTGATAAATCTATAAATAGTATTATATACAGTATAAATCTATAAATAGTATTTTATATATATATATTTATATATATATATATATATATATACATATACATATATATATATATATACAGGGTGGGCCGTAAGTTTCCATACATAGGAAAAATTAAACGTTTGTTTTTATGTTTCAGATACCCTAAGAATATGCGTTTGACGTAAGATCTTGTTTACTGATGAAGCAAATTTTTACGTCAATGGAGAGGTTAATCGGCAAAACATACGTTATTGGAGTAATGCTAACCCTAACTGGCTGAGTCCGACGAAGATGCAAGGTGCCGGTAAAGTGATGGTGTGGGCCGGGATATGGGGTGACAGAATTATTGACCAATTTTTGTCAGTGGAAATCTTAATGCCGAAAGGTATCTTAACATGTTGCAAGAAGAGATTTTCCCATCCCTGCTAAACGAGGAAGGTAACTTCCCAGTTTACTTCCAGCAAGATGGAGCTCCACCTCATTATGGTCTTCACGTGCGTCGGTATTTGGATCAGCAGCAGTTTCCGGATGCTTGGATTGGTCGGCGTGGTCCTGTGGAGTGGCCTCCCAGATCCCCAGATCTCACCCCCCTTGATTTCTATCTTTGGGGGCACTTGAAGGCCATGGTGTATCAGGAAAAGATACGAGACATAAATCATCTAAAGGAACGTATCACCAACGCCATTACAAGCATAACGTCAACTGTGCTAATGCGTGTTCATCAACAGTGGGGAACACGTATTGAAATGTGTTTTCAAAACAATGGCAACCATGTAGAGCATATTATATAAATAAAAATGGTTGTCCATAAATTTTTTTTTATTTTTCCTGTATGGAAACTTACGGCCCACCCTATATATATATATATATATATGTGTGTGTGTGTGTGTATATATATATATGATGCATCATTCATTCATTTCACGTGTTTAATTGTGAAATGAATGAATGATGCAAACTCACAAGGAAAAAGAAAAATGATTCAAAGGCCTTTCGTGTATTCAGAAGTACACCTCGTCCCTGACGAAAGGCCTTGGAATCATTTTTCATTTTCCTTGTGGGTTTGCATCATATATATATATATCACGCGTCTTTCAGTCGCCCAGGGACGAAAACATCAGTTACCTCGAGCAGAATGAGTATTTTTTTTTTAAGTCATCGAAAGAATGGAAATCTTAAAATCAAAGTTAATAACATTAAAAATTTAACAAAACGTATTAACGCATTATTTTGGACTTATTCCCAAAACATCGACACTAAAAAAACTGACGACCTAATTTAGCGTAACCTAACCTAACAACTCGCTTCCCTCTCAAACAAAATACTGAACACAATCATGCACAATAACATCAAAAGGTGGCTGAGCAACTATCTTTCAGGAAGATACTCATATGTCACATTTAATGGAGAGCCATCCAAACACAAGCTTTTTCCGAACGGGGTCCCCCAAGGTTCTGTTCTCTTACCAACACTGTTCAACTTATACATGTATGACATTCCAACACCCATAGATAACAAGCTTACCTTATCATCATATGCAAATGACATCACTCTAACATCCACCCACAACATCGACACCGCTACAAATAACCTACATACATACATAAACAGTATACGAGACTGGCTCACACACAATAGACTCAAAGTAGCGCCCACAAAATCAACCATCACCTCGCTAACAAGCAACACAAAAGAACACCAGATAACTCCACAGCTTACACTAAACAACACCAACATTCCACACACTCACAGGACCAAAATACTTGGGGTCACATACAACACATCATTATCTTTTGCAAACCACATTCAGGACATTAAAAACAAATGTACGTCAAGACTTAACACGTTTAGGGTACTAACAGGCACAAACTTTGGACACCAGCAGGAAACATCACTCATATACAAACAATATATTCGCCCAGTTATTGACTATGCTAGCACATGCTCGGCAATCATTATCTCAAACACACACACACAAACACCTTACAGACAATACAAAACAACGCACTTCGTATCATTACAGGATGCACTCAAACACCACCAATAGAACACCTGCACACAGAAACAAAAATACGGAAAGGTAGGAAACATTTAGACATGAGGGGAACACAATCCATGGCAGCAGCGACAACTAACTCACAACACCCTTGCCACTACATGTACAATCATGCACCGACACCTCGCACCATTAAGGTAACACCAGAGACATTATAACCAAATACTCCATTCCATACCACGCCCTACAGACATCACATAGTACAGAAAACACACACACACCTAACTCACAAAGCAGTGACACGACTCGGTCTGAAATGCGGTCCTAGGTGCGAAGCTGCCACCCATTGATAGGTCAGAGACCAGCCTGAGCAGATCGGATCGAGTTAACTTAGCACGATTCCGATGTGGACATCACCCCAACTTACAGACATATAAACACAGACTAGACAACTGCACAGACGACACCTGCCACCTGTGCCAGGACACACCACAAACAACTGAACACATTATGACAGACTGTACCACTCTAGCACAACACACAACACAACATCACTAGTGAGCTGAACCTCTGGTCCACTCCGGAGAGGGCGATCGGTTACCCCCGTGCCGCCGGGTTGCTCGATCAGGGTGGGCTGATCGGCTAACCAACAACAACAACAACTCGTCGATAGAATGTCAAATCGATCAGATGTCGTAAGGCCGATTATTTTTATCGATTTTGCGTATCTACAGGGTGATCCACTAGTTACGAAGCACGGAGGGAAAATAATTATTTTTTTTGCTGTCTCAGTTTCAGATGCTGAAAACTCGGCGAAATATTTTAATTTAGATTAAATGTACGATTCCAGAAAGACTTAAGTGTACAATTGTGGGAAAATAAAACCATTTTAAAAACGTTGTTTAACCGACTGGCCGTAAGCTCTTCAAGCGAATCATCATCATCATCATCATCATCATCAATTCATATTTCGACTAAAATAATTCTTAATTCTTTGATGTAGAATAATTATTTTAGTATTTCGTCCTTGCTAAGAGGCATTTGGCTCGAGTATTACCACCAGAACTTAGGAGAGGGGCGTGGGTAGGGGTGTGGATGGGTGGGTTGGTGGAAAAAAAAAAAGGCTCGAAAACAGCAAACGGGCATTTCTTCAATGATTCTTGACCAGCGGGGTACCGTTTTATTTAACCGCATTGCTTCCGATAGACGCGAAATATTTTTGGACAAGAAAGTGCGAAAACCATTTCCGTTACAATATTTTGTGGCTGAAACTATCGCAAACTTAACATTTCCATTTAAATTTTAAATAAAAGGGCGTCATACAATAACGTACAATATAGAGTAAATATGTATTTTAATGTAAACAAATTTTTAATAATTTTTATCGATATATTTATTCCTTTACGTAACAAAATATTCTACAAACTTCAATCAATAAAGTAAAGACTGCCAAGTCTCAAACAATTTCTGCAACAAAAAATATATATAAAAAAAAAATAAATAAAAAAAAAAAAAAAAAAAAAAAAAAAAAAAAAATCCGAGCGAAAACATACGAGAATTTGATTTGCGAGAACTAAAATCTCCTGACCGAAAAATAATGAAATAATAAAAATAAATATACATTAACAAATTTTGAGAAATTTAGGACAAAAAATAAAAAAATATAATTAAACTTCTGCTTTAATATACTGTGTGTGTGTGTGTGTACACTGCTTCAAAGAAATGTTACCACTTATATGGCGCTAATATGTCATTGCTTACCACACAGTTTGTGCGTTTTTTTTGTTTTTTGTTTATGCAAGTACTGTACTTGCGTGTTTATTTGTTTGTTTTTAAATAATAGTCGTTTTTCTTGGATTGTGTGAGTGATTAATGAGTGAACCACATTCAATGGAAATGGTACAAGGTTTACATTAGAGCAACGGAGATTTGTGCGTTGCTTGAAAAAAAAAAAAAAAAAAAAAAAAGTAAGCAATGAAATATTAGCATCATATAAGTGGCAAAATTCTTTTTGAAGCACCCTGTATATAGTATAATTCTGCAAATTAAATAACAAATCGTTATTACTTTTCCTGGGAATATCTGGAAGCAAACCTGTGAACTCCTTAATCAATGAACTTGAACAGGACCTTTGTAAATTTTCCCACGCCCCAAAAATTACAAAAATGGCTTCCATTTTCCAAATTTCTCAGTTATATATAATTCTCCATTCATTTATGCATTTGTGTTAAGTGTTTATATATATATATATTATATAATGCGCCTCAGTGTTGTTGTGGTTAGTATTGCTGACTAGAATCCACCGGCCACGGGTTCGATTCCCGGCGAAAGCAGTCGGCGCGCAGCTTACCCAGCTGTCCATCCTTCTAAAAAAAAACAGGTTGGTAGATAAATGGGTACCCTGGGTGGCCTAGTGGTTAAGACGCTGGGCTGTTGGTCGGGTCGTGAGATCGAGTCCGGGCAAGGACTTTGTAATTTCTGACCACCCGTGATGGGTGGTGGTTTGGATTCAAAGTTAAGCTGTATGTCCAAGATGGAGCAAGAAGCTAGACTTTCGTCAGAATAAACAATTCGGGCGGAAGCAAAACGTGTGTGTGTGTGTGTGGTGTGTGTGTGTGTAATTTTAACGGAGAAAATAATTGTATTATCTTTTCCAAAGATTTTCGCTTCCCATATATGGAAAAAAGGACTAAAATAATTATTTGTGTTTACATCCTTTCCCCTCTTCCTCGTGCGAGAGGAAAGAGAGAAATGAGACCGAGGGGTCATTTCCTCCAAAGCGAATTAAGATGAGGGGAATAACAGAGTAAACCTATTTCGAGCTATAATTAAATTAAAAGGGGAGACAGTGATGGGCTCCACGTCAGTCGTGGGCACATTATGGGATCAGGTTTCGTTCTAATGGCCAACCTGAAAGGTTGAAATGGAGTTTGTGAGCCATGCAAACGGATCGAATGTCGCCGAGTTTCTAACCGATCACCGTAATGAATGATGGAGGCGTGATTCAGGAGAGAGTTGTTCCGTACACGTCCTTTTTTTTTGCGCAGAGAACAAACGCTTTTATTCGAGTTGGCGAATTCGATCGACCTTGAAGTATAAAGACAGCCACTCCAAACGCCCTTTTGACGGTCCATTATGCCGTCATCCGCTTCATATATAAATACACACATACGTACTACATATACCGTAACCGTAATATGGGGTGACTTTGGCTCAAGGGGTGACATTGGCATTTCTTTAAAAAAAAAAAAAATGGTTTTATGCATTTTCTGCAAAATGAAACTCATTTTGCACAAAATACATAAAACCATTTTCTTTTTTTAAAAATGCTAATGTCACCTTTGAGCCAAAGTTACCCCGTATTAGGGTATATAATGAAAAACCAAAGGTTCGCGTTATGAATCCATAAATGTTGAATCAGAGTAAAAGTAAAACATTTGGAAAAAAAGTAAGTAAAAACAAATCCAAATCTTTGTTGATTAATTCGTGGTTAAATTCAAAATCAAAGATCGGATTCCTACGACGCGAACATATCACGTGACTGCCGTCGTAATCTCCTTCGTTAACGGAGCAAACGTCAACGTATCTTTCGATTTATGAAAACGGAAGAAAACTAAAACAAACGAATGAATACAAGTGGGAAAAATAACGACTTCTAATAAGGGTGAAAACCTCCTACGAACCAATTACTGGAGGACGCGTGTGCCGGGTATAGGTACTCTCCAGGAGAGAGCGACGTCATTAACGAAGGGTACGAAGTCGAAGAACTAAATTACGCATCACAAATTACACACGCGTCGATTTTTATTATCGAGAACGGAGATTGAGAGACTTCCGTATCTCTGAGAGAGAGAGAGAGAGAGAGAGAGAGAGAGAGAGAGAGAGAGAGAGAGAGAGAGAGAGAGAGAGAGAGAGAGAGAGAGAGACCGCATAAGCGAAGGCACCAACTTTTTTAAATCCATATACCTAAAAGAACTAACCAAACTTAATTTAACTTAACCTAACCTAACCTAACCTAAATGCTATCAAACAAAGAAAGGAGTGTTTCGGACAAAATTGAGAGCTCGAACAGTGTTTTCTGTTAAGTCAGTAAACAGTGAAGTAATCGCTAACCTAACCTAACCTAACCTAACCTAACCTAACCTAACCTAACCTAATGTTGTAGGTTAGGTTATATGTTAGGTATATGGTTTCCGACAAAAAAATTTTTTTAATTTTTATATAAATTTTTTAGTGTTCCGAGGTACCAAAAGTTTTACTCGCAAAAAAAATTACCCAACTACATGTGTGAATTATCACACATTCAACCCCACTTATGCCCAGTTGCCTACGCACGCGCGCGCACACACACACACACACATATATATATATATATATACACACAGGGTGTTTTCAGGTCGACCCTAGAAACATGGAAACTGGTATTGGTATTTGGAAATAAATTTCTATTTGGAGTTTGTCATAGTAATTCCGCCAATTTCCATATTTCTAGGGTCGACCTGAAACACCGTGTGTGTGTGTGTGTGTGTGGTGTGTGTGTGTGTGTGTGTGTGTGTGTGTGTGTGTGTGTGTCCCATAAGTCCGGCATCATAGGAAAAATAATAATAAAAAAACGCAAAACAAAAGCTTCTATTTACAGAACGCGCTCAATATGTCCACCATTGTTTTCAATACACAAATTCAGACGTGATACCCAGTCAGCAAGCACACGGTGAATGATGTCAGGAGTGATGGTGTTACATGCCCCAATAATGCGCTGCCGCAAATGTTCAACACTCCTAATTTTCTCTGCGTATACCAGCGCTTTCAAGTGGACCCAGAGATAAAAATCTAGTGGCGTGAGATCAAGGCTTCTAGCTGGCCATTCAATTTCCACAGGCCCTCGACGTCCCTTACTTGGGTGCTGTAATGAGCAGGAGCGCCGTCTTGCTGGAACCATGTTGGGAAATTTCCTTCTTCGTTCAAAACACTGGGAAATGCTTCTTCCTTGAGCATACGTAGGTAGGTGCCTCCAGTGACATGTTCATCGAAAAAGAGGGGGCCTATGATGCGATCCTTCCAAATGCCACACCATACCATCACCCGAGATGCACCTTGTTCCTTTGAAGAGGTATACCAGTGAGGGTTGTTCTGAGACCAGTAGCGGGTGTTCTGTCGATTTACCCCACCATTTCCATAAAAAACAGCCTCGTCACTGAACAGAATGGTGGACGGGAAATTGGCATCCCGAGCATATGAATTATGGTTTGTAGAAATAGAAAAATATGAATCTCTCCTATGATGCCGGACTTATGGGACACCCTGTGTATATATATATAATATATATATATATATATATATATATATATATATATATATACAGGGGTTAGACAAAATAATATGAACACCCGCCGATTTCACCGGTTATCTTTACAGACTGCTCAGACACAAAGTAAACGGTCAAATGACTGGCAAACCTATTTAAATGCGTAACAGAGTGTATACGTCATGTTATAACCCTCACGTTGTTTTTACAGATCTGAGTGAATTATGAATTAGCAGTTATGAAAGACCTGTCAGACTTCCAAAGAGGGCAAATTGTCGGAGCGCGGATGGCTGGTGCATCGGTGACGAAAACCGCTCAGATGTTCAATGTATCCAGAGGAACTGTCTCTATGGTCATGTCTGCATACCAGAACCATGGAAAGACAAGCACCGACAAACGCAATAGTGGACGCAAGAAGAAGCTGTGTGATCGAGACCGCCGGGTGCTAAAGCGCATTGTGACAAAGAACCATAAGACCACAGCTCCAAAAGTGACTGCAGAGCTTAACCAGCATCTTGCAAGCCCGGTATCGACCAGAACTGTACGTCGCGAGCTCCATGGAGCTGGATACCATGGGAGGGCTGCAATTGCCAAACCCTTCCTTTCGCACATCAACATTGAGCGGCGCAGAAAATGGTGTAATGACCATAAGAATTGGTCAATGGACCGGTGGAAGAATGTAGTCTACTCCGACGAATCCTCCTTTACGCTATTTCCATGTTCCGGTCGAGTTTACGTCTGGAGACAGCCTAAAGATGCTTATGACCCCGACTGCCTGACCCCAACCGTTAAGCATGGAGGCGGATCTGTGATGGTTTGGGCAGCAATATCGTGGAATACTCTTGGCCCAGCTGTAGTACTGCATGGTAGGGTTAACGCCCAGGTCTATCTGTCAATATTGGCTGACCAGGTCCATCCCATGGTCCAAACGCTGTTTCCCGATGGCGGCGCCGTCTTCCAGGATGATAATGCACCAATCCACACCGCTGGGGTCGTTAAAAACTGGTTTGAAGAGCATGTTAGTGAAGTAGAACGCTTGGATTGGCCTCCACAATCCCCGGATCTTAACATTATCGAGCATCTGTGGTGTCAGTTGGAGCAGCAGGTCAGAAGCCGATTCCCACCGCCGGCGTCTTTAGAGGAACTGGAGCAGGGTTTGCTCGAAGAATGGCTCAGGATTCCTCTAGCCACTGTCCAAAAGCTGTATGAATCAGTTCCCCGACGCATTGCAGCTGTTATTGCCGCTAAAGGAGGACAAACTCCATATTAAGAATAAAAACCGCCATTTATCAAGGTGTTCATATTATTTTGTCTAACCCTATATATATATATATATAAGCACACCGGACAAAAAATTAGTCACCCCTCTCAGAATGTACCTAATAACGTGTGACGGCGCCTCTGGCCTTGATAACCGCACGAATCCGGCGAGGCAGAGACTCTACGAGGTTGTGCATGTACTGAACATCGATTTGCTGCCACTCGTTCATCAGCCGGTCCCGAAGTTCCGCCAGAGTCCGTGGGTGTCTATTCCTGCGCTTCACTTTCTGTTTCCAGCCTGAACAACACCTTCGACGCATTCAGGATTAAAGGCTTCATTGGACCTGCGATGTACTCGTCGCCTCCCATCATTGGAGAACAAACAAAAACGGGACTCATCGGACCAAATTACACGTTTCCAATCTGCCGCAGTCCAGTTTTTGTGCCTCTGAGCCCATTTATAACGTGCCAATTTGTGACTTGCTGTTAACAGCGGCCTCTTCCGTGGTACCCTGCTCCAGATGTCCATCGCATGCAGTTCTCGTCGCAATGTCCGTTCGGAAATTGGTCGCTGGAGAACCTCATTGGTTTCTTGGAGCAATTGTTCTCTGGTTTGAAAACGATTTGCAGTTACTAGACGAGAAATATGGCGGCGGCCCCTATTGTCGAGAATTGTTTTCCGGCCACAGTTACGCCGTCGATTGTCAGTTGATTGCGAACTACACCACTCTTTGTAAACTCGCTGGACAGTACGCGTTGACACACCAACAAATTGGGCTACTTCAGACATTTTGTGTCCGTGGGCTCTGCCAAACACGATGGCTCCTTTTTGCCACTGAGTAACGTCTGCCTCACGACCCATTTTGCAGACTATATCCAACACACACTTTGTTCTTCACCACCTCACGAAACAGATCTGATCCTGTGTGCTACGTCACCGCTACTTGTCACTTACCAATACTACATCAGCGCCCTCTGTGTGACCTTGAACTTCCTACTATCGGTGCTATTAGGGGTGACTAATTTTTTGTCCGGTGTGCTTTTACACACACACACACATATATATATATATATATATATATATATATATATATATATCAGGGATATCAGGGGGTAAAAAACAGGGCCGACGGACCTTCACAAGATTTAATCCAGCCCGCACTGTAGACGAGAAATTACTCGAATTAATAAAACGGCCCCCCAAGTTGTTGTGCGACAAAACGTTGACACGCATTTATTATTTAATTCAAACCCTACAAACTTCATCGGGAAAATTTTTAGAGTAAAAAAAGGTGAAATAAAGGGAAATTATCAACAAATGGTTTAAAATTTAACGAGTAATTTAAATTAAAACGCTAAAAAAAATGTTTTTTGTCCTTTTTCACATACCCTCTTAACCATTAACGGGAAATGTTTTAAAGTGTATGTGGAAAAAGGACAAAACGCATAAGGTGTTACTTCAAGCTGTAATTATTTACAAACTTTATTATTGTGAAGGATAAGTGGACCGAGATTGTAGCTCAACCTTTCTAGTTGGTCCTTTGATCGAAATAGAGTAATTGGCCACACTAATACTCAAAAGTTTGTAAGCACCCGTACAAGGTGTCCACAATGTCTCGTCACCTCATTAAAATAGTAACCGATTTTCGTTTCTCTTTCAGACCCATTTGAAATGTGTGACAGCAGCAGCAACTACACGATTGAACAACGCGTATTGGCTAGCTAGTGCCTGGTCCATGAGCGACCACGTAATGGCAAACCCATTAAAATTATTCGTGCGAACTTCCAGGACCAATTCAATCGTGCAGTTGATTAGTTTGATGGTTTTGCCATTACGTGGGTCGCTCATGGACCCAGGTACTAGCCAATAAGAGTTGTTGAATCGTATAGTTGCCGCTATCACGCATTTCAAATGGGTCTGAAAGAAAAACGAAAATCAGTTAGCATTTTACTGGGGTGACGAGACATTGTGGACACCTTGTACGCTAGTTTACTCGTTCATGTTTAACATTCGATGATAAGGCGTCATATCGTGTATGAAATCGATCTAGGAATCCGTATTATATCTAGAACATTTAATTAAATTTTAATATGCTGAGATTGACTTTTGCTTTTCATTCGGAATAAATATAAAAATGGCTATTCGTAGAGCTTTAAATTATCTTAACCCTTTAATGGCCAGTGTGTGAAATTTTCATCGTTAACTTTGGAAGCAATTTTAGACCTTCCAGTTCCCAATGTGTGAAATTTAACACATTTCGTATTTTATTAATTATGAACAATAAAACTTTGTAAAATATATTTTTCAGTTATTTTGGGTCCAATTAAACGATTTTTACATCCCAATTATTTTTTTTACTTTTCGACTTAATTTTGGTATGAAAGGGTTAAAACGCATAATATAGAGGAGTCCGTTTTGATGGTGCTTTCGTGACCGAAGTCGCCGAGATTGTCCATGTTTCAAGAGGACCATAGCCTCCAAGGTCATATCATGGATGGAAATAAAATGGGTACAAACGAGCATAATAGTGAATGTAAAGCAATATTGACGAAATGAACTCTGTAAATCGTGAATGGAAGACAAATTAATCAAAATCTGTCCACAGCTTAATTAACATTAGTCTGCAACGACAATCATGCGATATCGTACTCAAAATAATTGCAAGAAAACTAAACGAATAAGATATAGTGCTGTTGGCTTCGGGTCATACTTTACAATTCGTGGCAATGCCGTATTGTCAAGTTGTTTCAGTGCTACTTTCCGCTCACTATTGTGTTTATTTGATGGATTTTTTTCCATTGCATCTCTCGGTGCGTACCCCTGCACACTATTCTTCGTGAAACATGAACAATTTTGGTGACTGAAGTACCAGGCAAACTGAGTTCCTCTAATATTATGTCCATTTTAGCGTCACTTACATCTCTTTTAAAAGCCATTTTCATATTTACTCTGAAAGAAAAGCAAACATCAACCTTAGCATATTAAAATATTAGGTGTTTTACACATAACATAGACCCATAAATCTATTTCATACAGGATTTGACGCCTTATCATCAAGGGAGAGACATGAACGAGAAACCAACAGGCACTTCCAAACTTTTCGAGTAGGTTAAATAAATAAATAATTTATTAATATATACAGGGTGCACATAAAGTCAGGATCTATTTTTGTGAAATAATTATTTTTTTTCTATTTTTCTTTTCAGAAGCCCTTAGAATGAATACAGAAGAGCGTGTGGCAATAGTAATTTGGCGAATCGAGGGAAAGAAATACAATGACATCAGAGAGAAGTTTAGGAGATGATTTCATAAGCCGGGGCCAATAGACAAGACAATACGAAAATTGGTGAACAAATTTAAACGAATGGGATCTGTAAATGATGAAGCAAGATCAGGACGACCGTGTATGTCAGATCTTACTGTGAATGCAGTACGCGGAATTATCACTGAGGAGCCACGTACGTCCGTTCGTGCTGCATCACAGACTCGGCCTCCCGACGTCATCTGTGCACAAAATTCTGAAAGTTAATTTGCAGAAGAAAAGCTATCATTTGCAGGTTTTACATGATTTACATGAGGAAGATTTCCCTCGACGAAGTGCTGTGTGTGCTGATCTCGTAGAACAAATCTGGAGTGATAATTTAATGGACAACATTCTCTTTAGTGATGAAGCCACTTTCCATACGTGTGGAAAAGTAAATCGCCATAACTGTCGAATTTGGGCAGATGAAAGACCGAATGATTTCGTCCAAAATTGGGAGAGAGACTCACCTAAAGTTAATGTCTGGATGGGTTTAACAAAATCTAAGGTTTATGGTCCTTTTTTCTTTGCTGAAGCTACAGTTACGGGGCTTATTTATCTGGACATGCAGCAATTCCTTGAACCTCAGCTGATTGGGGATAGGATTGTTAGTACCGTCGTCTATCAACATGATGGTGCTCCTTGTCACTATGCCAAAATTGTTCAGGATTATCTAAATGGACGTTTTCCAAATCGCTGGATCGGACGCGGAAGCAACAGACCTTGGCCAGCGAGATGACCAGATTTAACCCCTTTAGATTTCTTTGCATGGGGCTTTATCGAGTCGCACGTCTATCAGACGAAGATTACGAGTCTTGAAAACTTACGTACACGTATACGAACTGCTGCAGATAACATAACCCCGCAAATGCTCCAGAATGTGTTTAGAAATGCTGCGGAACGATTTGAGCTGTGCAGGGATACTGATGGGTGTCACGTCGAATCCTACTCTTAATTATTTAATAAATGTTACCACTTTATCATTTTATGATTGAATTCCATATAATTTCAAAGTGCTTCACAAAAATAGATCCTGACTTTATGTACAACCTGTATATATATATATATATATATATATATATATATATATATATATATATATATATATATATATATATATATATATATATATATATATATATATATATATATATATATATATATATATATATATATATATATATATATATATATATATATATATATATATATATATAAAACCTCTGAATCATCGCATACTTGCACTCATATTTCTCCACCTTTTTGAGATTTTGGATGCTCACCGCTCAGTCGTAAAGATGAGCCAAACCATGTTTTACTAAGCTTGCATTATATACAATCTCGTCCACAATTATGTACACCTTAATTAATGTACATGACAAGTTTTAAGTTAAGTACATTGTACAGTATTTTATATTATAATGGACCTTCGCGTCATCGCACTTCTCTCTTCGTCGTACACCTAGACTGTCCCATTAGTGCGACGATTCGCGAGTTACCTGCGCGCGCACACATATATATATAATATATATATATATATATATATATATATATATATATAAGCACACCGGACAAAAAATTAGTCACCCCTAATAGCACCAATAGTAGGAAGTTCAAGGTCACACGGAGGGCGCTGATGTAGCATTGGTAAGTGACAAGTAGCGGTGACGTAGCACACAGGATCAGATCTGTTTCGTGAGGTGGTGAAGAACAAAGTGTGTGTTGGATGTAGTCTGCAAAATGGGTCGTGAGGCAGACGTTACTCAGTGGCAAAAAGGAGCCATCGTGTTTGGCAGAGCCCACGGACACAAAATGTCTGAAGTAGCCCAATTTGTTGGTGTGTCAACGCGTACTGTCCAGCGAGTTTACAAAGAGTGGTGTAGTTCGCAATCAACTGACAATCGACGGCGTAACTGTGGCCGGAAAACAATTCTCGACAATAGGGGCCGCCGCCATGTTTCTCGTCTAGTAACTGCAAATCGTTTTCAAACCAGAGAACAATTGCTCCAAGAAACCAATGAGGTTCTCCAGCGACCAATTTCCGAACGGACATTGCGACGAGAACTGCATGCGATGGACATCTGGAGCAGGGTACCACGGAAGAGGCCGCTGTTAACAGCAAGTCACAAATTGGCACGTTATAAATGGGCTCAGAGGCACAAAAACTGGACTGCGGCAGATTGGAAACGTGTAATTTGGTCCGATGAGTCCCGTTTTTGTTTGTTCTCCAATGATGGGAGGCGACGAGTACATCGCAGGTCCAATGAAGCCTTTAATCCTGAATGCGTCGAAGGTGTTGTTCAGGCTGGAAACAGAAAGTGAAGCGCAGGAATAGACACCCACGGACTCTGGCGGAACTTCGGGACCGGCTGATGAACGAGTGGCAGCAAATCGATGTTCAGTACATGCACAACCTCGTAGAGTCTCTGCCTCGCCGGATTCGTGCGGTTATCAAGGCCAGAGGCGCCGTCACACGTTATTAGGTACATTCTGAGAGGGGTGACTAATTTTTTGTCCGGTGTGCTTATGTGTGTGTGTAGGGGGGGGGGGGGAATTACAAAGTCCTTGTGCAACTTCAAACTTGAATAACATTTGATATACACATGACAAACTGTAAACGTCATATGAAAGCATACTTATTACAGTTTTTGTCACACTACATTGCAAATCTCTTGACATCAACATAACTGCCATCTTTCTCTATGCATCGTTTAATCTGATTTTACAATTGTTTGAAAACAATCTTCAGTTTCTGCGGAGTGATTTCATGAATTACATTTGTGATCGTGGCCCCCAAGTTCATCCAAAGAATATGGTTATGATGGGTAAACAACACTCTTTACGTGGCCCCTTAAAAGTAATCCAATGAGGACAGGTTTAGGTGAACGAGGTGTGTGTAACAAAAAAACTTAAAATATTTGAGTTGAAATATATAATTATTATTTATTATTATATTATTATTATCACAGTGTACATGAAAATCCATCATAACCATCGAGAATCTTGAAGGCACTTTAAATGCAAATCTGGAAATTAAGAATTTATAAGAAATGTCTTTATATTGTCAACATTCAGGGTGAATTTTATCATACACAATAATAATAATAAATCTATTTCTATTTCAGTATACTTTCCTCTGTAAGAACTTTTCCATCCTTCCTTTAAAAAACTTTTTGGATAAGAAGCAACCCCGGCCCCCATCCCCACCCGGAACCGGAATTTCGAGGAAGAACCGATAAGCGGAGAGTAGAACGCCGCCTTCTTCGTGACACGACTTTCGGGAGTAGAACCTCGAACACTGAAGGAATGAACGGAGAAGAATCCTTTCATCCTAAAATTTCGGTTCGAGGCGAGGGGGTCCCTCCAAAAACGGAAGGGGGTTAGAGGTTTGGGATGAGGAAATGTTTATCTCAATTTCCGTAAGGGTCTTCCCTCTTCTTCGAGCCTGCTTTTAATGATAATTAATCACTCGACGCTCGGTTCTGGGCGTCAGGTCTTCGTGTAAGGAAACGGCGGGGATTTTTCTTCAACCGAAAGATGGATAATTCCAATCTCCACCTGCGGGAGGGGAGGAATTGGGAAGGAAACGGAAGTTCTTATTGCTTTTAATCTCCTTAAAACGGTCGCTCTATGAAAGAAATCGCCTTTAAGGTCCTAGGCTTCGTCTCGAGTACCAGGCACGATTCACATCGTCGTCAATACTCCGGAAGGAACCCTCCTCCTGATAGCCTTGGCGAAAGATAGTTCTTCTATGGTATACCGGTCACCGGAGGAGAAACGATTCATTCACACACACACCACACACAACACACACACACCACACACACACACACACACCGCCACGAGATACGAACTTTTTAAATCCATTATCTAAAAAACTAATTAACCAAATCTAATTTAACCTAAACCTTAGTATTATCGAACCTAGAAGTGTTTTGGACGTAATTGCGGGCTCGAAAGGTGGTTTAGGTCAAGTCATTAAATAGTGAGGTACTCGCTAATCTAATCTAATATAACCTAACCCAACCTAATCAGAACTAACATTTTTTTCGACAATAAAAAGGTGTCCGATCTTTTTATATAAATTATTTAATGTCCCAAGATACCAAAGTATTACCCACCCACCCCCAAAAAATTAACCCACTACATCTGTGAATTCTCACACTACCTCACTTATGCCCAGTTGCCTACGCACGCTAGCATGGCGCCCTAATAATTGTCGCTGTCTTCTCCTTCCAATGAAATAAAAACGTGTCAAGTTATCGGTTATATCTATAATGTTTTTAAGTACTTTTTAAATGATGGTATCGAGAGGAAGCAGTTTTCAACCTTTATTTCCATAATATAAAGTGTGGCCCAAAAGCCCCGACTTTTGGACCACCCTGTACTTCACAACATATAAACACTCCGTATTCTTACTACAAAACTATTTTCACCTATTAATAAACTCTAATAATAATAATAAATAATAACCCATTATTTTACGGTTTTAACTGCGCGCGCACACACACGCACACACACACACACAAAGGGGGAAATATTCCCTAAACGCAATTTTTTCTCAACTAAACAATGAACAAAGCCAACTAAACATAAATCAAGAACAAACAAAGAACAAAAAGTCACATTCTTTCCAATGACGTTCTTGTAATTAAAGACCCTACGAAGAAGATTTAAAAAGAATAAGAGGCAAGACTGTTTACGAGTTATTGCAGAAGAGAGAGAGAGAGAGAGAGAAGAAGATGAGAGAGAGAGAGAGAGAGAGAGAGAGAGAGAATTATATTATATATATATATATATATATATATATATATATATAATATATATATATATATATATATATAAAGTATACCAAATTGTTTTAACACCAAAGACGAATTAGGCTTTAAAGGTCAGTCGGATCGCTACAATTCGCCTTCAGACTAATTCGAACCCAACCAATGTTTTTTGAAACCATTTACTGAAAAATATTTTAATAAGGAAACACGGGCGTGGGTGACATTCTTCAAGGGAGAATAATCGATCACGGAACCTTTAGAAAATAACGGAGTTCGTTCGTGGCTAACGAAGAGACACGTGATAAGTGCATTGCCCTTCAAGACCAACACAGAACTATTCAAAGAATAAATACTTTCGTTAACGCGTTCACATTCTTCGAAACCTTTTACTACGATTCAAAAACATTTTAGTAGCCTTTACACTCTATGGAACTGGAACAGTTTCATACCTCTTAAATACTAAACGTGTTAGAGAAACAATTTAAGTAGTTACTTTCAGAATTGTTCAAAATCCATTAAACCTATTTAGAGAACCGCTTAAAAATCTTTAGAAACACTGAAGATGCACATACCAGACTCTGATCTTGCGAATGCACTCCATGATCGAAGTTGTGGCAGAAGAGCGCTTCCTGCGTTCGCTGATGTAGGACCACATGATGTCACACGGAAAGGAGGGGTGGGCATCGAAAGAGGAAGGTCAGAAGGTGGTGGTGGTGGTACGATGCCTCATCGGGCTGCTGCTGCTGCTGCGTCAACGACGTGGGCACTGAGGCACTAAGTCTTTATGAGGCGTGGCTTTGCGATGCCTTCCTCGCGTATAAGACAAAGACAACGGCGGTATTCGAAGCCAATCATCATTACGAAAATGGGCGATAGAAACGCCTCCTGCAGCAACACCTTCGGTGACTCGTAATTAATGTTTTAATTTACGTTCGCGACACCATTTTCAGAAGCGAAAAACGGCATTTTTATCGTTTCCGAATGACGAAATATACATTACTGAAGCCTGAAAATAAAGAGCTACAAGCAAGCGAAATAAAGCGACTATACGCTCCATTTAAGAGGGTCTCCATGCACACTTATAAAAGGCTGCTAAGAATAAATTCACACCGTACTCAAAGTACACCATGCTTTAGCATAAATGAAAAGTACACACTATATATTAATAATATATATATATATATATATATATATATTTTTTTTTAATGCATGTTCACTGTTCATGCATGACATTCCATCTATGGGTCCCCAGTATTACACAAGATATTTGAATGAAATGTTGCTATTATCTCGAGAGGGTGGGGGGTTACTACAGAAAACACCTTTGGCCGCGAAAGCTGTATGTGCTCAATGGCTGTTGAAATATATGCCAGGCTGTAGGTACTAATTTTTACCTTGTTGTAACGTGAAAGTCGGCTTCCTCGCCTTCTACTCAAGGGGTTCTGGGTTTGAATCTTTGTGTGGGGGTCATTTTTGCATAACCAAAGTTGTCCGTGCGTGTTCATGCACGATCTATATACTGTATATAATATATATATGGCCCATGCATTCAAAACAGGCTCGATAGCTCTCATAACAGTAAATACAGGAACGTAATCAAGTTAAGTTCGTTCATTGAAAGGAGAAAGTTGAACGCGTGCGACCGCCAAAGACGTTCACAAACTTTGCTAATAATTGCGAGAACGAATGAAGAAAGGGAAAAGTTCGGAGGAGAAAAACAAAATCTAACAAACGCAGACTCGGAACTCGAATTAAGGACAATTGCAATAAAGGACAAACTCAATCAATGCTGAAACAAAGGAAAATCAAGAACAAAAAACGAGTAATACGGGACAAACTCAAAAACCCCCAAATCATTAATTCAATGGAAGCCAAAGGTCAAAGGTCAAGAAAATGGGATCAGGAAGGGAAATTTGGGTGTCGCCCCCGACAACGCAGTCATATCCTAAGTTTTCATCTCGCAAACCGATATTGAAGCTAAAAGTGAACCGATAAAGGATCTATTTATGAAATTATAGCGGTAGTGCTACTCTGATGCCGCGAGGGTAATTTTGGAAAACTGCCTCGTTACTTCTACGGTATAGGAACACCTTATTACTCTTATAATGTTTATCTAGTGAGAGCTAAATCCTTTTGAACTGATCTTGCGAGGAATTCAACTGATCAGAGGTGGAGCCACTGTCTTCGTAAATAATAATAATAATAATAATAATAATAATAATAAAAGATTGTAAACTAGTGATCAGTCCTACTCAATCATCATTGAGTAGGACCAGAAACTGTTACAGCGCTCAGGCCAGAGTAATGCGGCCCATTGCACTAACTACCCGAATTATGATGCGACATCAACAACACCATCGGGAGTCGAACCCCACCTCAATGTCTTCATTTCGCTTATAGGAAAATGGGGGTTACCCATTGAACTACCGGCGCTGGCCAGAAGTGAAGTTGGCCTAATTATTTCACGCGTGAACCCCAAACCTCGCTTCGTTTCGCGTCCCACATTTCATTCTCGACATAAAAACTTTTAACCCCCCCCCCCCCCCCCACCCCCCCACCCCCCCACCCGCCAAAAAAAAAATTGAATCACAACTTAAATTTTTATTTCTCTTGAAGTGAAATAACGGAACCGATCGGTAAACTTTTGAATGAGAACCTTCCAACTTTTGTTTTCATTTCCCTTTTTCAAATGTATTTCCTTCTTTTGGCTTCATTCTTTCCTCTCACTTCCCAAATTCAATTCCAAGGATGGCCATTCTTTTTTTTCTAAACAAATGTATTATATTTTTACAGCCTATTTAATTGCAATACCATCATAATTGTAATGCCAAATGCCAATCTCAAATTGAGTTGGCACTATTCTGAACGTAGTTTGCATAAAATTTCGTTAATACATAATGGCCTAAATTTTATTCCGTGGGAAGCTGATTTTATTTTTATTTTTTCAGTTTTTTTTTTTTTAAGGTACACGAAGAAAATGTGAGATATTTGAAGGTCACGTACGAGCCCTCCTCTTCCTCATTCAAATCTTGCCAAAATCCTTTTTTAACGGTTTCAGTCCAAATTTTTGTCGGATCGGTTTTACATTGAGAAAGACGTGGAACTTCCATTCATATTGGACACCCGACTCAGCTCATTATATACATCTTATTAACCTTGGATTTGCTTTCGCCGGAATTGTTGCTTCTGACGAATGTCAAGCGTGTTGCCCTACCTTAAACCTACACAGCTAAACGTGGAATCCGAACTATGATCACGGGTAGTCAGAAATTATAAAGTTCTCGCCTCGACTCAATCTCACGACTTCCCAGCGTCTTAACAACTAGACTACCCAAAGTACCCATTTATCTACCAACCAATTTTCTGGAATGGAAGGATAAACAGCTGGGTTTGCTGAGCGCCGCCTGCCATCGCCACGAGTCAAACCCGAGGCAAGTGGTTTTGTAATCAAGGACGCTAACTACACCGCCACCGAGGCGCAATATATATATATATATATATAACGATTCATCTCTAACCCAGCGTTCTGAATAAACATTGGTGAGAAATGTACCCCACCTCCATTGCCGGAAATGTCTGTAAAGATGGCAAACCTTTTCACACGTCATTTTGTTACTATTCTGTAAGGATACATACACAATGACTTAAGTTTTATTTAGTTCCTATTATCCTATATCTAAATTCTTATCTTCAAGTTCTTATACATCATTCAGGCTCGTCAATTGAGAGAGCACTCCAAGAGGACGGAAGCACGTGCCGAAACGTTGCGTTCTACAGGGTGTCCCATAAGTCCGGCATCATAGGAGAAATTCATATTTTTCTATTTCTACAAGCCATAATTCATATTTTTCTCTTTCTACAGGAAGAACGAATCCAGATAATTCTACTCATAGGAAATAGGAGTCAGAGAGAGGCCGCTGCTGAATTTAACAGACTGCATCCAGACCGCGAGCCAATAACACAGAGTTGTGTTAGCAGACTTGTTGCAAAGTTTAAGGAAACAGGATCCAAAGAAGATAAACCACGCAGTGGACCTTCAAAGAGGTCCACTGACGATGATACAGCGATTGCTATCCTGGCTCATTTTAACAGAAGTCCCAATAAGTCTCTTCGGCGATTGTCCGCCGAGACAGGAGTGTCGAAAAGTAGCATCCATCGCATTCTTCAGGCTCATAAATGGCATCCATATAAACTTCAGATCCTACAGAAATTAAGCGAAGATGATCCCGACCGGCGGATGGAATTTTGTGAATGGGCTACGGAACAATAGCACGTTCTGTAAATAAAAGCTTTTGTTTTGCCTTTTTTTATTATTTTTCCTATGATGTCGGACTTATGGGACACCCTGTATTTATAATAGTGAAGTGAAAGAAAAAGCGCTTCTAATATTAAAATTACGACGAGAGGTGTCCTTATTAATCGATCGATCGGGACGTGACATTCCTTCCACGCTCTGGTTTATTCATTACCCTCGCAAGAGGTTTTGCTGGTCTTCATTCAGAGGGGAAGAGAGTTGGCACGTTCATTAAATAAAGTCAAAGGGGTGTAACTGCAATGCTTTCTCTACTGCAGATACACCAATTGGTATAAAAATAAATAGGATTTGACAAGCATCATGCAGAATTTCATCTTTCCCTCTTTATCACGTAGAGGGAAGCGAGTGCATGACTCATGGGGAAAGTTTGGAGTGCCAATTGCCTCATCCTCACCTCCTCCTTCAACTGTAATTATACTTAAACTTTGGAGCATCTCCTTCACTTTTTCCCCCTTTATACCTAACTTTCGCTTCTCCACTCATCACGAATTGCTTACTGATGGCTCTCACGAAGTCGAGAGTATCTCCCCTCATTCTCGCATCGAGTGACCCCTCTTTCTGCCCGCGCGACAATAATCGGTGGAGAGATCCAGAAACTGGCACAGTGCTCAGGCCAGACTAACGTGGCCCACTCGCCAACTCTTAGATTATCATCATCAGCATCATCGGGATTCGATCCCCCGACATCATTGACTTTACTTCGCTTACGAGGAAACTGTTACCTACTGAGCAGTTTAAAAATTTTCACGGTTTCTCATTTTAATACATAGGGGTAGCTCGAAGACTCATTACTAATCAGTCCGTCAATCACAAACGTACGCGGACTCAAACTGACGCATCGTATAACGTACGATAATATACGTTTGGGGAACTGTCCACCAATCTCATTGGACAATGTTTCGCCAACCACCGGGACTAGGTCGTGGCCAAATCGTAACGCCATTTCCCACGAGATCCGCGAGGTTAAGCGGCGTTGGGTCTGTTCAGTAGTTGGACGGGTGACCCATCCCGCGCTTTCAGATAATTCAAATTTCAATTCATGGTCTGGAGGCCCCCACCCCGACTGTCACATGAACTCTACCATTACGAAGAAAGTTAAACAATAATGATCATCATTATTCACTAACCTTCTAACTGCTCTAATAAATAGCCTTACGGTAGGGCCATTATTAGAGCAGTTAGAAGATTGATGAATAATGATATTCATTTTTTTTAATAACTTAACCCTATTTTTAGTATTATTTAATAATAATAATAATAATAATAATAATAATAATAATAACGGACTAAACTTTATTATACAAATAACTGACAGTAATTTAAGCGTCACCTAAAATTATATTTTGTAATCTGATAACCTGACGAGTTAATAGAGTTTTTAACCAACTGTAAACGTCGTAATGAATGGTTGTTTATTATTAAAATTAGACTGAAAGTTATGAAAAAGCTTTTTTAAGTATAACTGAAGTTGGTCAGACATAATTTTCTCTTCCTCTTCAAGATTTAAGTTCCTTTTATTAAGACACAAAAAAAAATTAACAAATTTGCATTATTGCCATTAAAAATAGTTTCACAAATAGGTTTTATCATCATCTATTTGCAATTATATTATTACAACAGAGGTTACATATAAAAAATTGCTTTTAGTTATATAGAAAAAAAGGTAAATCAGCAATTAAAATTTAATGACAGTAATAATGGCTCGAGGTTGTTTAAGCTTCTCCGTAACGGCAAAGGTCACGTGACGGAGAAAACCTACTATCGCTGATCTAACGGGGGAATGTATTGCGATAATAAATTAAATATTAATGCGAAACTTTATAGGAAGAATGTATTTCGCTATTAAATGGGTGTTTGCTCTTTTAACAAAATCCTCGTACGTACTCTATGTTAGACGCTAGAGCGATCGTTTAAGACCGGCCGCACGCAGGATCGTCTCGCGACTCACGACTGACAACTTGGGTCGTGACGATTCAAGTCGCGTGTTATTTTATATTGACAGAATGGGAGCCCCGCACACGGCAACGACAGCGACGCGGTCGTTGCAGTGTGCGGGGCTCCCATTCTGTCGATATAAAATAACACGCGACTTGAATCGTCACGACCCAAGTCGTCAGTCGTGAGACGATCCTGCGTGCGGCCGGCCTAATTGGTATGAAAAAAAAAAAACCCTCACCCTGATCCGAAAAAATCCGATTGCGAAAGATCTTGATCGTAATCCAGTCCCGTTCAATCTCTAATTTAATCCCAAATGATTTACCGCCGCTTCGTTCCATCAACAGCTTAGCGGAAACCAGTTAAAACCAGACTAACCAAATCAAATATCAAATTAAATCTCGGATAAGCTTTTCATCTCTCAAATTCAAACCGTGAATCATTTAAAACCAGTCCTCACCCAACCTCTCGCACCTCCATAAAATGAATTACCGGCTTCGAATTTACATCTAAGTATTTCGAAATTTAAAACCAGTCCTTACCCAACCTCTCGCACCTCCATAAAATGAATTACCGGCTTCGGAATTTACATCTAAGTATTTCGAAATTTAAAACCAGTCCTCACCCAACCTCTCGCACCTCCATAAAATGAATTACCGGCTTCGGAATTTACATCTAAGTATTTCGAAATTTAAAACCAGTCCTCACCCAACCTCTCGCACCTCCATAAAATGAATTAACGGCTTCGGAATTTACATCTAAGTATTTCGAAATTTAAAACCAGTCCTCACCCAACCTCTCGCACCTCCATAAAATGAATTACCGGCTTCGGAATTTACATCTAAGTATTTCGAAATTTAAAACCAGTCCTCACCCAACCTCTCGCACCTCCATAAAATGAATTACCGGCTTCGGAATTTACATCTAAGTATTTCGAAATTCCACCCAATACTTAATAATTGCTTTCATCACTTAATGCAAAGAAATTTGGGGAAGGGGATATGGCCCTAATCTTTGGGGAAGGGAGGAAAATGGGGGGTACTAAGGGAACGAGTGGTTTAGTATTGTGTCGAGGTAGAGGAATACCTTAAAGAGGATAGTAGAGGTGAGGACAACTCGAATCCTGGAAGGGGCTGAAGCCGGATTCAATTTCATTCATTTCTGCGGCATCGTCACGAGAGATGAGAAGATAAATGGAGTTCGGGGGGTGGGGCAAAGGTAATTTTTTCTTAGTGTCTAGGGGGAGGGGGGAAGGAAAGCGGAGGCAAACGACAATAAGACGTTTATGGCGCGTAATAACGGTTCTATTTACAAGATGTGGTGCCAAGGATAGTAGTTATCCCGCAAAATTTAATCAGTCTCGCTCTGCGGGACACCCCAATCATGATCACTCTATAAATGAATTCAAACGGAGGAAAACAACGAACACGAGAGTCATTTGGGACTTTATTAGTTAAATAATTATTTAAATTTAATGATCATTATTTATGACGTCAGAGGATATCACTTTTCGGGTGTAAATGATATAAAAATGGGAGAAACGCAAAATCAACGCTTCATTTAGGAAACATTTGAATGTGTTTTATTAATACCGCGCGCGAGAGTTATATACACATTAGGCCGGGTCGAAAAATTAAATTTGTGAATTTCCACATGCCTGTGTCTAAGAAATTTGTAGATGCACTATAAATGCTCAACAATGATTAAAAAAACTAAATTGATCAAGTTTTAGATGTTCCGCAAGACCTCTGAAGATTGCGAGTAAAACTTAAAACTTTTAAAACTTTATTTAAATACGTAAACTTTATCAATTATTTGGCAATTATGATTTTTTATTAAGATTTTCTTGTATTTTTTGTATTCTTGTTGCTATTAAGTTTTTTTTGACTGTGTTTCGTCCAGAATATATATAATTTATATATACACAATTTTTCTTTTCAGAATTGATTATTTGAATAGTTAAATACGCGTTGTTACACTAACAGAGTGACTTTCCCAAATTATCCGAAATGGCTGAGGCCGTAAAAGTGAAAGCAACTGTTGAAAAAAATCATGAGTCCAGCTGTTTCCCTTTTTGGGAAAGCTGAGCTCAGTGGAAATCAACTTCCCCTATATGAATACGTTTTAAAAGAATATTTACAAACAAGATATCTCTTACTTATAGCTAGTGAGGGGAAAAAAAGAGCCAAATGCTAATGATGTGGCAAGAATAGTCGCATCAAAGGTAAAAGAGATCTGGAAAAGTGCATCAATTCCAACAATATCAGAACGGCAAATATTAACCAGAGTAAAGGATTGTCACGAAAAATCTAAAAATATGATGAAGACTGGTAGAAAAAAGAAAGATTTTGAATCTAAACTGACCGCGTTCAAATCCAAAAATCAAAAGCTTTTTGATATTGCTGCCTGCAAATGCCATGATCTGTTTTCTTGCACTTGTGAAAAAGAGCTAAAAGTTCCTGCCATGGAACGTTCTTTCCTAATTGACCAAAGTGGTGCGCGAAAAATGGCAATAGGCAGTATTGATTTACGGACAACGAAGAAACTGCAAATAAGATCTGAGCGTAAAGAACAAGAAAGAGCACGATTTTCTAAAAACATTGAAGATGGAGATATCAATAACCCATCCACTTCCAGGGAAGAGCCAATGGACTGGGATAACTTTCATACAATTCCTGATTCTGACACATCAACAGATACAGATAGAGAGCGTGTTGATGATGGTCACATTGAGGAAGGTATAAAGATATCAGGTGAAGCACATAAGCTCACTCGCAAATTGCCTTCATTTGCAAAAACTTGTGACCGATTCGGAATATCAGACAGAGCTGGTGCAGCCGTTGCCTCTGATGTTCTGGAAGATTTTGGTCTCATTGCCTCTGAAGATTATCACAATGTTGTGGATAAGAATAAGGTGAGACGGCAGAGAAAGAAGATCAGAGAGGAGTTGAGTAAATCAAGTGAAGAAAGTATAGAAACATCGTATTTTGATGGAAGAAAGGACTTAACTAAAGCAAATATCTGTAAGGATGGGAGGTACTACAGTACAACAATTACTGAGGAACACATCACGCTTATAGCTGAACCAGAATCAAAATATCTTGGGCACTTCACTCCTGTGGCTGGAAATTCAACTAACATTTCTAAGGGAGTGATAAAGTTTCTTAACAGTAACAATATTAAGGTAGACAAACTGAAGGTCATTGGATGTGATGGAACCAATGTAAACACTGGCATACATAATGGAGTTATCAGGCAACTAGAGGTACACTACAATACTCCTTTTCATTGGTTCGTGTGTTTGCTGCATACTAATGAGCTACCTCTCCGCCATTTGTTTAATTATTTGGATGGTAAAACCAAAGGACCAAAAGCTCTTGCTGGAAATGTTGCCGAAAGTCTTACTGCGTGCGAAAAGATGCCAGTTGTCAAGTTTGAAGCAATCAAATCAAGTAATATGCCTTCTATTCCGGGGGATCTTGAACCATGCCAGATGGCTTACGACAGCCAACAGGATAGTTAGACTTTATGTTGCGACCAAAAAGCCCAACGTGGTTTAATATAAAGCGAAATCCTTACTATTACCAGGGACCAAGGCACCTCTGGTTTATGATATCTAGTTCAAGATACCTATCTGATGAGCTTAAGGCAGTAATTGATCCTGTTATTGAAAGAGGGGCATATTTTGCTCACCCAGAAACTTTATTGGTCTCGATGTTATTTGATGAAAGGCAAGTGATGAGAGAGTTAGCTTTTCGGCGCATTCTCTTAGCCAGGGAAGGTGTGTCCTCGGGCATTAGAGAATTTAGACGGCCTAAAATTAATTTCTTGGCAAGAGACTACACAGATTTAATTCGATTTGGAGACTACCCAAGACACGAACCACCTCTGACAAAAGGCTTGACAAACACCCAGTTAGAGCTTATCGTAAGGGGTGATGAAACTAACCCTCTATTGAAAAAGTACCCATGTCATTCACAAGCTGTGGAAAGACATGTCAAACTTGTAACAGACGCATCAGCTTCTGTCTGTGGCCAGGAAAATAGAGATGGTTTTATAAAGGCAAGAATTGCTTCAAGATCAAACATGCCTACATTTGAGTCAAAATGAGAATACAAATGTCAATAAACTACATGTAAAAACTAATGGAAGGGAGGTTGGGCTGGGCATGGTGTGGAATTCGACCTACAGCCACCTCCTCGTGGTGAATTCTGGGTGATTTTCCTTGTAAACTATCATGGCAAGTCAGCAAAGAGCTGTAGTTTACTATACGAAGTATCGGAAAAAATCACCAAAACTTTGTGACTTGTGGAACCTCAAAATATTTATATAAAAGCTTGAAACTTTGTTATGATACTTCCTATGTAGTTACACAAACTTTCGTATTACGAGATAAACTAAATTTCCCCCCAAAAATTTTTCAAGCAAAAACGACCCGGCCTAATACACATATATAAGAATAAAAAGGATGATCAAAGCACAAGTCAACAAATGAAGATTTAATATCAGACGTTTCGGAAGTCAAACTCCCATCATCAGTGGTATGTTTAATTTATACGCAGAATTATACTCCTTTAGCTTCGGCTTTTGTCTATATATACACTGTATATATATATATATATATAAGGACTCCATAGTTCTCAGGTCTGTTTTGATTTTAACCAGCCTGCAAAATGAAGCAGACCTGAGAATTATATATATATATATACACGGTGAACCAAAAGTAGGTGGACAGTAGGTTGAATACGGTTTGTGTTATATTATTATAACTATGGTGTTCATATAACTATGGGTTTGTTGTTTATTATATTAAATATTATAACTAAATTTATTTAAATTTTATTTTGTATTATAGTATACAAAAAAATTAAATA